>PVJH01001620.1:0-202705 GCA_004026705.1 Nesogale talazaci | reverse complement strand
GTTTCCTCGGCTGCCCTGTGCATGGCCTGAGCCCCCGTGGTATTGCAAGTAACCCCTAGGGTTGTTCCACACAGAGTCAGGGTTTCAAAACCACCAAACAGTAGGCCAGATAAAGGCGAGGCTTTATGTCCCGGAAATAGCAACCATCCCAGAAACGCACAGGCCCGTTCTGCCTCTTTTCAAGCGCGACTGTAAGGCAGGATTGCCTTGAGGGCTGTGCGTCTGGTTATTAGGTTCAGTTGGTATTGATGTGGCCGTGCAGTGGGTGTAACTAACGTTGGACGGCCAAGCAATGAGGTGGTGCTTCAACCCGACTGCTACTCAGAGTTCTGGCCTGGGGAACCCTGCGGGGCCGGTGACTGGGCTGCAGGCTTTGTAGGAGTGGTTGGTTTGGGAAATCTCCCTGTGAGCAGGTTGCTCCATCTGGTCTCTCGTGGCTCTGCCTTGTGGCTGCAATATACGTGCTTCTTCACCCTTGCCCTGCAGGGCTCAGGGGACCCCACACAGTTGTCTTTGTAGCATTCTGGTGGTCAGCTGGCTCACTTCTCCAGAACCCGAGGAGCAGAAGCCATTTCCCAAATGAGATGGTTGTAGATTCAATTGTGTCCTTTACGCAGCACATAGCGGAATCCTCACCCTTGCACCTGCACAGGGGACCCCCTGTGGTGTTAGGGTCTCCTCCTGTGTTCATTCGGGCAGAGCAGAGGACCGTGGGCCCTCCATCGAATCCCTCCCAAGGCAGACGGGGGCAGATGCAGAGACCCTCAAAGGAGGAGCCTGCAAAGGCTCGCCCGAGGTACCAAAAGGTAGATCACCTTGGGGAGCAGTCCAGGTGCTGTGATGTGCACCACTCGCCTGCAGGACTAAGGGGGGGTTGGTGGGGGGGGGGTAAGAGCCTCCCGCTGATGGTGTTTTGGTTACAGCAGGGCTGAAGACCTCAGGTAGCTTCTCCATGTGAACCGGTACTAGGGAGGATGAGTCGAGATGATGCGTGGAGATAAGGGGCACCGAGCCCCTTGAGATTGAACCTGGGTGTATGTCTAGGCAGCGAGCCTAACCCTCCCTTGTTCTGCTGTCTCTGAAGTGGTGAGAGTTGGGCACGATCGGCAGATGCACCAGACTCTTCTCATACCTGCTTTTGACTCCCCCAGCCCGAGCGCCCACCACAGAGGGTGGAACAAGAAGATCCTGTATGTGTTCTTGATCCCCAGGCCCCCTGTAGCTAACACTCAAGGTGATGTACATGTGTGAGTCCAGCCACCTACCGCATTAATTCACACAGTCTCGTCTATCCCTCACAGCCCCAAGCTGGTGCCATCTGAAAAATCCAAGGCCTGTCCTGGCAGGTGCTACCCCAACTTGTTGTGACCATGTCCCTTTTCTTAGGCTGCTCAGGAGCTCTGGCTAACTGTGATCTGTTGGCACATAGGTGCTTCTCTATGCAAAAACATCTAGATCAGCAGTTCTCAACCTGTGGGTCGAGACCCCTTTGGGGTTCGAACAGCCTTTTCATGGGGCCACCCAGTTTATAACAGTAGCAAAATTTCAGTTATGAAGTAGCAAAAAATAATTTTATGGTTGGGGGTCACCCTCACACGAGGAACTGTATTAAAGGGTTGCGTATTAAAGGGTTGTGACATTAAGAAGGTTAAAAAGCACTGATGGAGAGCCAAGCTCACACATGAACAGCTGTACAACTGATGTTTTATGATCATTCTGGAGGGACGCATCTCCCCACTGGACATAGAAATTAAAAATAATAACAAGACTCCCTGTCTGGGAACAGAAAGCATCATTTGTCTGAGTCTCGGTCTGTGTTGCCGGCGACACGATTTGTGTTTCAGAACCTATCCCTTTCGGCTGTGTCGCCCGGGATGGCCTGAGACACAGCACCAGCATCCCCTATCCTTCCTTGCTGGTGGATGTGGCCCCCAATCCATCTTTGTGAGCTGGAGTCACCCCTGGCATCAGGCAGGCTGCATGCACCCGGGAGCCTGCTGAGCCCCCTCTCTCTGCTGCAGGGTCCCTAACCTGGGACCCAACGGTGGCCCCTACCCCAGTGGGATCCCACCTGGCTGCCCTCGCTGCGCTCCATATGGCATCAACAGACACACTGCCTTTCTTTTCGCCTCCCCCAGACTCCGAGGTCAGACAGTGCCCAGACAGGCAAATAATAGTCAAATTATACAGGAAGTTGTCAACGAGGTCCCAACACAGACGGCAGCCACCTCTGACCCCACCAAAGGGCAAAGGTCTGGTTCAAGTTTCTCCTTCTTGATCTGTCACCCGGCAACATTAAAAACAGCTCTCTCAATAGACTCATTTAGCGGTTCTGTTGGGTAGCTTCCCTCCCCCTCCTTTGTTTTGCTTGTGGTGGGCTTTTTTTTTTTCTTTCTTTCTGCTTTTTTCTACCATCTGAATCTTACTTCTTTCAAATGACACTAGCACCGCTCCTTTGAGCGACATATTTATCATATTAGAGGGCGAGCGCTTCTCTCTTCTCCCCCTCTCCCCACCCTCTCCCTCTTTCATTACTCTCTTTCTCAGGAAAGGAGCCAGCTTAGGATATTTTCTTCTCACTAAATTTAGATGCACACTCTACTTTTTTTTTTTTTTAAGTCAGAAAAGGCACCCAGAATTATGACTGTCTGCCTGTTACTCATCAACTGGAGAGGCTGCTCTGCTCCCCTCGCAGGCTGGGACACACGAAGCTGTGTTCATTCCAGACACGGAGGCAAGTCAAGCTGGCTCTGACTGCAGCGGGCCCGATGGACAGAGGAGACAGAGCAGAGGGGATTCCTGGTGCTGGTCGTTCTACAAGCAGGCTCCATGGGGCTGCTCCTGGGAGCTAGCCCCTCGGTCAGCAGCTGAGTTGCAACAAAGGCTGTGGGGGTTGGGAAATCGCTGGAGGTCCACCATGAGCAGCTTCCTCCGTCCCCTCCCTTCCCTGCAGGATTGCGGGTGAGGGGGTGTCCCCTACAGAGAGTGCGTGTCCTGTCACTGCTCTCTAAACCAGCATCACTACAGGCACAACCCTGCATCCATCCCCAAATGTCTGTGATGGCAGAAGTCGCCACGTCAAGAATGACACTGTGTGCCCTGAAAATAGGGGCCCCGTGCCTCGCCGCCATGCTCAGTGGCTTGGCAGCTCTGCAATGAGGTAGCCACCCCATGATGCAATCCGGTGTGATCAGATAAGCTCTTGCAAGAAGGTTCTGGTGGGACACGACAGCCTCCCTCAGGTCACGGCCCGGATCCTGTGTAGGAAGAGGGCCTGGGTGTGGGCCTCAGCACCTTTGATTTTTACAAGAGACAAAAGAGAGAAGAAAGCACAGTGTCTGGGATTTTGATTACCACCACGACAAAGAAGAATGAGTGAGAGAGTCTGGGGCCCCTGGGCTGAGAATCGCCTAGATCCAGGGGCAGGCTGATGACAGGGACAGAGAGAATGAAAATTCTCTCATGGAGCTGCCGCCTGAGTCTGAACCTCTAGCCTCACCTGCTGTAAAGTGTGCGGTGTTTTGGCTACGAGCACCCCTGACGGTTCGCCTGTGATAGCAGCAGTAGGCGCCTGAGTGGGGACACGGGCACTGCTGCTGCTGCCTTAGATGCTCCTTCAACAGCAGCAAGTCAAGGTCTGGCGTGCTGGGGCTTGGGGGGGCAGGGGGTCTCCCACAAATAAATGTGTTTCCCCATTTTCATGGAGCCAATACAATGACAGGCAGATTCTTGTGAGCCATGCCTGGGCCCACTCAAAGAGGGGCTTTGTGCCACAGCCTTTGACGCAGGGCCCTAGGGAGGCACAGACGCCTGGTTGGAAGGAACATCCCACCCAGAATGGGGACACAAGGGACGCCATCCTCTCTCCCCCTCACACCATGACTGTGCTGGATTTCTTCTGGATTGAGTTTCATCATTAAACAATCCACTCATGCCAGTGCACAGAAAGCTCATTTCAAATAAAGATACAACTGCTGGCCCGCAAGTGTCCAGGCCCATGCTTGTGGACCCTCAGCACACACATCGGTGCCTAGGGTTTATATTCGTATCCACTATCTAGTCACACACATGCGTGCACACACACACACCGTCCTCTATGTAACAAACCGCCACACAATCTCAGCAAGATACCATGCTTTCCTCTGACTTACCTCATGGATCTGCCTGGCAACAAGGGCTAGGCCAGGCTAGTTGTGGGCAGCGCTGGCTCTGGCTATGATCATCATGTATATAGCCAACAAGGGGTCAGTGTTCTAGACTCTACCCAGCTGGGGAGGCCCCACTGGGAATCCAGGAATCCGTAAGCAGGTCCTAGACCAGCTCTCACATGAGGGCAGGTTTGTGAGGGAGCCTCACATCTGCCCATGTCTCTTTGACCACAAACATCACGGGGACAGTCCCAGTACCAAAGAGCAGGAAGTCTGAGGCAGTGAGTAGGCGCTACAAAATCACATGACCAAATGGCCTGGGGTGCAGGGATGGGCAACCATCTGGGGTCATTGTTGGCCTGGGAGTCGGCCCCCTAAATCCTAAGTAGACAAAAGTACTGAATTATGTAGAGGAAGAAATGAGGTCAGCTGCTTGATAGACACCTGGTTGTAGAGGCAAGTGAGAGTCACCACACCTGAGCTAGAGGCCTTTCCCCGGCTTCCTTCCTTCTGTCTTCTTACCTGAGACAGTGGGCAGAGCTTCGCTTTTATTTTTTTTGATTTTGTTTGTTTGTTTCCAACAGTTGCATTGGCATATAATTCACATATCATTGTTATTCAATCACATCAATAGAATTGCACAGTCCTCGCCACAATCTACTTTAGAACCTTTTCTTCATTCTTATACACATCATTATTAGCTCCCCATCCCCCACCCCCCAGCCTCCCCTGCCAGACCCCCAAGGAAACATTAATCCAGGTAGTCTCTGTAGATGTTCCCACCCCAGATATATATACCTAAAAATAGTAAACAGACACAAACAGAACAGCTAACAAGAATAACAAAGTAAAACAGATTAAAAACTTCAACCGAAAAGAAGCCAGACATTCACAATGAGAACGGATTTAAATAGATCATAATGGAGATCAAATGGTACGGTGTTACATGTTAGCCGGCTGCGCAGAGTGATGAGGCAGATAGCCTCACTAACAACAGAGTGCGTTGGAAAGTGAGTTGAATGCAGCTAGGTGAAAATGCTTGACTTTTAAAGTAAATTAACAGCTTTAGAACTTAGGAACACTTTATTGTGCTTCGTAGGGTAAGCAGGTCCTCTTTGAAAAGCTCTAGAGGCAGGCCGTGGAATGTTGCTGCAATAAGGAGTACCCACCACCAAGGTCCCATCTCTAACGCAGTAGAGTGCAAACACATCAACAAGTGGCTGCCTGACCTGAAGCGTGGTATTTTCCATCTCTTCATATGCTTTTGAAATGTGAACAGAGAAGGAGGAAGACCTGAGAAGAACCGATGTCTTCACAGCATGGTGCTGGCAGAGAATCATGAAGATTCCATGGACTGCCAGAAGAACAAGGCAATCTAGGTGGTCGGAGGAAGCTCAGCCAGATGCTTCTTTGAGGTAGGGATGGCGAGAGGCACTCTCCTGCACTTTGGGCACTTGGTTGGGAGAGACCCGTCCCTGGAAAGAAGCATCGGGCTTGATGGAAGCAGGAGGCCCGCAGAGAGAAGAAGGCACTCAGCATGATGAATTGACCTGGGGCACTGTAGCTACAACGATGGGCTCAGGACTGGCCAGTGGTTTGTTCTCTTGCCCATGGGCTCAGTGTGAGGGGGGTTTGACTACAAGGTGCCCAAGAGCAAGGAAACTCCAGCTCTATGCCTTTCCTTTGCCAGAAAGTAACAGTGTATGTAATGACCCCCAAGACAGATGCCCTTGCTTATCCTGTTGCATCTTTAGAGCTTTGAAGAGGGAGATGTGAATGTGGGCATGTTAGACAGCAGAACATGACGTTAGATTTCTCAATGGTTTGGAACCGACTTTGGGATCTGTTCCTCAGAGACGGCGCTTAAGAAGCATGTCTTCTCACTGGATCCTGGCCTGTGTGGACCAGACAGCTTCCATGGTACTGTCCAGACCCTGGCTGGACTCTGCTTTTTGGACACAGGACGCATGTGGCACAAATCGAGCCTCCAAGGTCAGGCATTGCTGGGAAGTAAATTGATGAGGTTCATGTGAAAGGATCAGGCCCCTGGAAGCAGATACTGCAAAAAGCATCCACCTTGGTCCTAAAGGAAATTTTACCTGGGTTTCTGAGGGTGGACAGGAAAGGAGGGAGAGCTGGCCACAGGGCAATGCCATAACTGAAGACACCACACGGATGCACACCCAGCTGGGACCCTGCACAGATCCCACAAAACTGGCTTCTGGATCCTTCCCAGTCTCGGGGAGCATGGGTGGTGGACCTGGCCACTTGTGCACACAGTCCTGAAGGGACTCTCTTTCCTCCTTCCTCCCCTCTCTTTTTGTACACTGAGACCATGTGCTCAAAACACTGTTTTTGATGCATTGTGACATTTGCTTCCTTACATCGTGGAAAGAAGGATGTCTGTCAGCCCCACAATGTGGGTGAGTGCATCAGGAAGACCTGAATGGCGTAGTGGTTGTGCACGGAACTGTGGCCCACTGGGATGGAGGTTCGATTCCAGCTCCACGGAGCAAAGGCTGGGCCTCCTACTCCCACCACCTGAGGGCAGTGATGCCCCCTCTCCAAAAAAAAAACAAAACAAAAAGAAGACCTGAGATGCTCCCAAGGGAGTGGGTTTAGGATCCGGAGCAGAAGGTGAAACTGGGGCTCAGAGAAGAAGAGCTGTGGTCCCCTGACTGAGTGCAGGAATCCCAATCCAGTCAGGCCCCTAGTTCCTTGAGCCTCCACACCCAGCAGCCACTTGGGCAGAGGCTATAAGTCTCACACACTCCCCACTTGGCCCCAAACTCAATCCTGAGTCTGGTTCCCCCTCTGAATATGCTCAATAAACTGAATACCTAGACACTTCGGAGCTGAGCTGCCCCCTGTGATGCTGTGCCAGAGCCCAACTGTGCTCCCCGGAGACTGGGAGACCCTGTGGCAGAGCACAGACGTCCTGGTGTTGCAGTGTGTTTGCTTTGGGCTGCAGTTTATAACTGTCGGGCACTCCTGGGGAGAAAGATGAGAATTTCTACTCCTGTAAGGTCTCAGACTCACACAGAGACAGCACTACCTGCCCTGTAGGGTCACTGTGAGTTGGTATTGACTATATGAAATGAGTTTATCTGTTTGCTGCTGGTGTTTGTCTGTGTGCTTGGTTGGTTGCCTGATTGGTTGGTTAGTTGGCTGGTTGGTTGGTTAGTTGGCTGGCTTGTTAGTTGGTTAGTGGATTGGTTGGTTAATTGGCTGGTTGGTTGGTTGGTTGGTTGTTTGGTTGGTTGGTTGATTGGTGTGTCAGAGCACAACTGTACTCCTGGAGTTTTGGGTGCTGAGCTTTCTAAAGTAAGTCATCTAACCTTTTTTTTTCGGAGGCTCTTCCATGCAACTTGCATCTTTCAGAAGAGCACATAGACTATTTAAACCCTTTAGGGACTTGTCAGGTTCCCTGCTTCCCAAATCCCTACCATACCACTGCCATCCAGTCAAGTCAGAGGCACAGTGACCCTACAGGACAGACTAAGCCTGCTTCATTGGGTCTCTGAGACTGTACCTCTGCATGGAAGCAGACAATGATATCCTCTCTTCTGGGCTACTTGGTGGATTTGAACAGGCAGCCTTTCCATTAGCTTTCCCACATTTAATCTGCTATACCATCAGGAATCTTTGGTTGTTGTCACCCACTCACTCTCACCAAGTCTTCCAAGTCATCAAGACCCCACAGAACTGGGCAGACATGCCCCCATGAGTTTCCAAGGCTGTCACTCTGTGGAAGTAGGAAGACTGCCCTTTTCGCTGTAAGACATGGAGTGGTTTTGAACTGCTGACCATTTAGGGTTTCAGCTGAACCACTATGTGCTCCTGGTACAGATGTGCATCATCTGTGTCTGCTCTTCCCATTCTACACTCTCGCTCCTGACTGGGCTTGACTCCCATGGTCCTGGCAGCTTTGCCTTCTTGCTTTTCATGATTGATTGGAAGGGCAGCCAATGGGGTCCCACATATGGGCAGGCACGACTCACCTGGCTCCCAGGTCATTTAGTCTCAGTCTCAGTGAAGTGGGCGTAGGTCTGCTTCCCATCCCCTCACCCCTGCCTGCTTTCCCATCACTCCAAGTGTATATGGGGATCAGAATGACTTACATAAACAGCATTGACTTTGTTTTGTTTTACTTAACAGGCCAACTCAGAAGAAAGAATATCAAAGCTGGAAGCCCCTGGACCTCAATCTGAGACCTAGCTCCACCCTTCACCAGCTGTGCAAGTTTCCTGGGGTAGTTTTCAAACACTCCCTCCCCCCCCCACTCTATAAAGTGAGATTACTCATGCTGGTCTAGAGGACATGGCATCTCAGAATTATTTAAATGCAATCCTGCTTTTACATCACTCAAGTCAGGGGCCTAAACTGTTGCAAGTTCTGAGCAAGTTTTGCTAACAGAGCAAGAGGGAAGGACAAGGAAGAGAGGGGGAAATGTGCATAACAGGGTGGGGGGTCAAAAAGGAAGAGAGGGGGCTGAGAGAGGGGAGGAGGAAGGACGAAGGAAGGGAGGTCAGAGTCAGAGAAGGAAGGAAGGGGAGATGAAAGGAAAGTAGGAAAAGTAGAGAGGACACTGAGAAACATCCCCAGAATGGTGAGCTATTAGGGTTGTTGTCTGGGTCCAGCATGTTCATTGTTTCTCCCAGGACATTTGGAATGACCATCCAGTCCATCGAGAATGTCCCCCTGCCCTCACCACAACCGGAAAATCATGTGTGAATGAATAGCTTTATGAGTAGATATGGCTGTACATACTTGTGTGTGTGTGTGTGCAAAACCACAGGTTTACAGCCCTCACATGAATCCTTTGCATTTCAAAATGTATTTCTGAGGCAGGTGAGCCAATCCCTTTAATTTTTAGAGGACAAGCACAAGGTGCTGGGGATAAAGGTTGTGGGGAGAAGGTGGCTGGGTCTGGAGATGGCCTGTATCCCATCATTCCCACCCAGGTCTACAGGGTCTTGGCTGCACTGCAGTCCTGCCTGACTGTCTCCCTCTCCGCACAGGAAGGACCCATTGGATCAAGAGACGCATTAGTGTGGGTGTGGTGGGAGAACTCAGAGAGCCATTTCTCCAGGTTTTTCCCGGCTTGAGCCTTTGAAGAGGTGGCCCATGCCCTTGCACCCCTACAGAAACCTGTGCTTGGCCCCCTCATGGGCTCGTGTGCCCCTCCTCCGGGGAAGAGCATGCTCCTCAGCTCTGGGCCCCCAGGGAGTAGGGCAGAATCACCAGGTGTCTGATCACAGCCCAATGTTACCAAAAGGCTGCTCTCGGGCTCCATCCTGTCACCTTGAACCGGAAATGAATAATGCACACCTCTCCCAGTTAATATTCATCAGGCTGTCTCCCTTTATCATTTACCAAAGGCACAGCTTCTCTCTGGGACTGGGGACCTTGGCGCAGCAGCGAAGGGCAGGGGCAACCGCAGGGCGGGGAGAAAGGTGCGTGCAGACATCGGAGCTGAGTTCACCCGTCCAACCTCACAGGGCATACGTAACAGCTCCGACAGAATTAACAAGAGGAAGCTAAAGTGACACAGCCATGCCCCCAAGCAAGACCCACCTGCAGCCGCCTGGGGGGGAGTGGGGATGCCCTTATCATAAGGGAAGCTGAAGCCATCAGCTGCCTGGGCTTAGGGATTAGAAGGCAACACGGTGACTGGGCCCCAGCTAAAGGACAATGTTTTTCCCGGGCTGTCCTGGAGTGGATGCCCTTTTCATACTGATTTGTGTCTAGCCGAGCATAAGACTGCTAAGCAGCCTTCATCGTCACAGAGGGTGGAAGGTGGGCATGAGGCTGAGCAGATGAAATAGCAATGGGAGGATTTCAGTGGAGGGGTCGGCAGGAGAAACACTGGTTGGTTGGTTGGTTAGTTGGTTGGATGGAAGGAATAAAGGATGGAAGGAATTGCTCAAAACAGAGGTTCAGTCAGGGCTCCCCAACCACAAGGAGCTTGGATGAGAGCAGGAATAGCCTGTGCCCGGGATTCAAGCTGATGTGAAGTTAGATCCACCCAAAGTTAGGAGTGGGAGGCAGCACTTAACACCCAGCACCTGGTTCACCCCAGGATCCACAGGAAATGGACTACCCATGAGGCATTCATATCCTGGGACAATGTCCTGTGAAAGTCCAGGCTGGAGAGCACTTTCTAACCCAGTAGACAGAGAGGAAGCTGCAGAGAGAGGTAGAGAGTTAGAGGGACTGCGGGTGAAAGGGTGAGAGAGAGAGAGAGAGAGACTCTTCAGCATCAATCTGCTTTGCAGAATTAAAAAGAGTATGGATTGCTAGCCATCATTTCAAGAATTGTGTTCTTTAAGGGTCATGATCGAGAAATGATGCCTTGTAATTTTTTAAAGTTTTTTTCACTTTCTTGAAAAGCAATAAAGGACATAAAAACAACCACAAAAATGTGAAAAGAAATTATTCATAATCAGGCAGAAATTAAACAAAAATGAGGGATATACCACAAATGAAAGTCAAGAAGAAACTATCACAATTACTAAAGTTGAAATAACTTTGCTCTGAAATTGTGTTGACTTTATGTGTCAACTTGGTTAGGCTATGGTTCCTGGTGGTTCTACGGCATGATGTCATGCATTGTGAATTCTAACATGATCACCTTCAATATCACAATGCAATACTGTACATTGTGTACTCCCTTAGAGTGCTCCCTTAGAAAGGGAGTATCTGTGAATATGCTCCAGGAATTTTGACACAACTTTTCATTATGTTCTTCCCCTTCTCCTGACCTGGAATGCTGACCTATAAGTCTCCAGCCTGGGTCCTCACCTCTGGAGTTTGTCTTTTGAGCATATACAGTGCTCTTTTTCATCCAAGCACATGAGAGGATTGTCTCACGTCAATCTCCAGTGGTCCACATAGAGGGAAGATGGGCAGCTAGTTAGCTAGAGTCAGCCAGTCATCTAGCTAATAATGATAGTTCTGTTTCCCAGGAGAACATTGTTGGAGACAATATTGAAGTGAATTCTAGACTTTATGTTTCCAGAAAGAAAACTCGTTAAATAGAAATGAGTCCTTCGAATACATTCATAAGCTAAAACACAAATAATTGAACATGGAAGATAAATGCATAGCCTCTAATATTGTCTAATAGCAACCACAGAGGGAGACAATGGGGAAAAATGATTATTTCAACACACAACCTAGATTGAAAAATGATTGATAACATACTCATGCAAAAGCTAGACAATGACATAGGAAGACTGAAGAAGAAGAATCGATGCATTTGAACGATGGCGATGGAAAAGAATATTGAAAGTACTGTAGACTGTAGACCCTCTACCAACCATTCAGTGGGCTCCAGCTCACAGTGACTTCAGAGGACCCATTATTGAGATCATAAATCTTTATGGGAGCAGACAGCCTCAACTGGACCCTTTAGGGAGGTTGGTGGGTTTGAATAGACAACCTCTTGGTCAATTGCTCAGAGTTTCACCTTAAGCCAGGCTTCCTCGGTAATGTAGAGGGTCCTTGGGAAAGAGCACTGTCCTGCAACGATGGCCTCAAACACAGCAGCAGGTGTGAGGACAGGGCCGGCTCAGAGCAGCCAGCTTTCCATTCTGTTGTCTGGAGGGTCTTTGGGAGGTGGAACACGCATAAGGACCCCTGAGAGCAGTGGCAGTGTTGACGACCTCTTCTGTACACATCTCCCCCTAATAAAGCTCTGAACTCCAGTGTGCACTGCACACCCACGGCCATTCCCAACTTGGATGAGCCATCCCCAAGCCCTCCGCAGCTACATTTGGCCAATTCCTACTGCACTGGGCACTCTGGGTTCTGATGGTCATTGCAGAGAGTGGTCACAAGAAGAATACGTTCTCCTGTGCCAGCAAGAGGCCAGAGCTGGCCACCCAAAGTCACCTCCACCTTTCATAAGCAATATCTTCATCCTATGTAAGGAACAGTTTAGACAACAGTGGTTGTGTGCTGGGTTTTAACCTCGAGATCAGAATTTCAAAGTCACCAGTCACTCTAAGGGAAAGATGATGCTTTCTACTCCCATCAAGAACTTCATCTGGAACTCACAGGGAAGTTCTAAGCTGGCCTACTGGGTCTCTACAAGATGGCATCAACTCAATGGCAGTGATTTGTGTTGTTATTGTTCATTTGTTGGCAATTTCAACAAAAACTACACTGGGATATCCATCCTCATGACATTCCATCATCCTCCTTCAGTCGGTTCTGCTGGTCCCATTTCCAGCATCTCAGTCAGTTCTCAGCTTCCTGGTGTTTAGAGCAATGCTGAGCCATTGGCCTCTCAGAGATGATTTTGAAAAGAAACACATTGTTCACACCACTGTCTTTATTTCATGAACCAATCTGCTATTTGGCTGAAAAGTGGCCTCAAGGGATACTTTGTGTTCCAGTTCTGAAGAGCACGTCAGGATGTCCTTTGATCCCAACAGGTGCAGCAAGTGTGAATTGGTAAGGACCCCAGGTTTTGTTCCAGAGCTCCCTCCCTGGCCATCAGTATCCCTCTCCTGTGGACTCAGTGCACTTTCAAGGCCAGGGTTGTCCATACAGGGCACTGGGCAATTTGGCTTGCCCACAGGATGGAGCAGGAAAGAGCCAAGGGTGGGCAGGGCCCGGACTGCTGAAAGTCATGCCCTTCAGGACATGACCAGCGTCATCCCAAAGGATCTTGTGCACGGGGTCCTGGCAGCCCATTAGACATTAGTGAGGCACTAGACTCGCCCACTGGACTCAACCTTTGCAGGGATTCAGGGAACCAACCTGACAGCAGCCGGGGCCCTTTGGGACAATCTGATGGCAGACAGTCCAGTGGGTGCAGAGCCATGCAGCCCCATAGGGCCTGCAGATCTCCAGGTCTTTCTTCAATGGTGACTCCAGGTGGCTTCCAATTGCTTTCTGTAACCAGTCGAGCATGTAATCATTCGTACGTACCACCCATGGGTGCCACTCCTGGTACTTCCATTCTGCAAGGAGAGTCACTCTGGACTGGGAGCTCCAGTGCTGATGGGGCAGGTGCCCTTCCCTCACCCCTGTCCTCAGGACCCACCCAGATGATTGGGTGGGGGGCTTCAAACATTCAGTGTCCCGTGCTCCACATGACTCTGTGCAGCAGCCATCTGAGGACGGAGACCTAGGCATGAACACGTTTGAAGGAAAACATGTTCTGTTCCTCCTTGACTTGACCAATTCAGGAAGCACCTAGCCACGGGGTTTAGCCTGTCAATGACAAGATCCCTCCTAGGTCACCACCAAAATCCAGTGAGCCAGACTGGAGAGTAAGGGACAGGCAAGGGGCGTGAAGTTCTGGTGTCAGAAGTCAGCCCTAGTCTTCCTCTTCTTCCCTCCCTCCCTGGGTGAACTCCAGCTTGCCTTCATCTCTGTCTACCACCTCCACCCCCCCCCACCCCCACTCACTGAACTCAGGGGTTCTCAACTGAGAGTCAGAGTGCTAATCCCCATGAAATCGACACACTTGGCCAATGTATTATCAAACTTAGTTTGCCGATTTGTTCATGTTTTCTTTCAGCCACCCATGGAGCATGGACTCTGTGCCAGCCTCAGTGCTGTGCCCTAGAGAGCCATCGCCTGGCTCCCTCTGGGAAGATTTGAGCTGCCTGGAAGCAGGTACTCTGTCGGGTTCTCCCATGCACAGAGTACCTGGGGATGGCTGTGGGTTAGCAAAAGGATCACAGTCTCTCAAAGCCATATGAAAAGATGTGAGAGAGAGAGAGAGAGAGAGAGAGAGAGAGAATAAGAAAGGAGGAGGAAGAGGGGCGCAGGGAGAGGTAAAGGAAGTGGAGGGGAAATGGAAAGAGGGAGAGAGAAGAAGAAGGTGGAGGGACAAAAAGGGAAGGTGGAGACAGCATGAACAGAAAGACACGGGAGAGGAGAGAGAGAGAGCTGTAGAGTTGAGACAGTGGGGGACACAGTGCAGTTCTCAGGGGATCCTGCATAAACAGAGCAGGGGTGCTTGATTTAGAACAAGGTCAATCAAACCAAGCAGGGTTCCAGGAGGAGGTGTGGTGTGAACTGAGATCAGAGAGTGAGGACGAATGAACCAGGAGAGCAGGGCTTGGCTAGGCATACAAGGGTCATGGGAGCTTCTGAGACTGAGAGAAACAGGAGTTGTCTGCCTGGGGGTGCTAAGCATGGGGCGATATGAGGTTAGGAGGCTAGATCCAGTTCTCAGGCGAGTGACCAGGGAGGGAAGGAACTGTGAATGCCTGGATCGTGTCCATGCTCCTCCACCATCAACCATCTTCCTGCAACTCAGCTCCCTTCCTCAGAGGTCCCGTTTGTCATCTGTCGACTGCAACCTTGGCCTACCCACTCCACGGGGTGTGTCGAGCCCCATGTCTAATAAAACTGTCTGGTGTGGCTTGGCCGTCTTGCCTAGGGCTCTGAAACTTCAGCGACTGTCTCCATCCCCAACACAGCTCTCACCAGGACTGTCCTCTCTGGAGAGGTGTCTGAGAGCTGCCAGGGAAGTGACCCATGGTTCCCAAAGTTTAGTGGGCAATGCCTGCCTGCCGTCTGGTGAAATAGTTTGGCCTTGGTTAGTATCGCCTTCAAAGTGCTTTCATTCTCACTGCTAGGTGCTGTCAAGTTCACTCCAGTCTACAGTGATCCCCATGAAAGTCACTGTCAGGCACTTCCCAATCCTGCCCATCATCGCCACGTGAGAGCTCTTCCTTGCACACCCGCTGCCTTAGTCCATCTCACTGATGGACTTCCTCCTTGGCTGATCCTCCACGTTACCAAGCAGCGTGCCCTTCCCCAGGATCTGCTGATGTAGACGCCACTGAATTCATTCCAACCCACCGCTGTCCTGTGCACAATAGGACAGCGCACGGCACGCATGGTCCTGGGCCTTCCTCGCTGTGTCCCTGGGTTTGAGCCCATTGCTGCAGGCCCCGTGTCAATCCGTCTTCTTGAGGACCTTCCGAACATGATGTCTTCCTCCCGGAACTGCCTTCCTGACCCATGTCCAAAGTCAGTAAGATGAAGTCTTACCATCCTGGCCTCTTGGGAGCGCTCTGGCCATAAGATCAGTCTGTCCTTCTCACAGTCATGGCACTTTCACTGTCCTTCCCCAACAACATGATCCACATGCCATCCGCCCTTCTGCGGTCTTCCTTATTCAGTGTCTGACTCCCACCCCACATGCCACCAGGGTCTGACTCTCCTAATTCAATTCCGGAAGTGCCTAAGAACAGTCTCACCATCCTGACGCCTGACGAGCAGCCTGGATGCACTTCGTTCAAGATAGAGCTCTCCATTCCTCTGGCCACTGGTATGGTATTCGATAGTCTTCCTCAGTGCCACAATAGAAAGGCCAAAGTCTCCTTCAAACCCCTCCCCCCTTGTTCTCTGTCCAGCTTTGCATGCATAGGAGGGGGTCGAACTGTGTACATTGGACACCCCGCTGTTTTCTAAAGGTAGGGCAAGGCCAAGCACTGGGCCTCTGACAGACCAGCTGGCTCTTCAAGCTGTAGGAGAAAGACGCTAGTCTCCAGCAGCCTAAGCTGGTTAGCCATCATCTGGAAAGAAAGCAGCCCTGGCATGGCTTTTGCAAAGCGTGCTCCCACACACGCTGGCCTCTTTCTTCACAAGAATCCTGGCTCATGGCCTTCAGGGCATGTCCTCCTCGTGACCAGCACAAATGGGGGCAGCCCCGAGACCCCCAGGATTGTCCCTGGGTGACTTTTCAGAAGGAGACCAGGAGGCCTCTCTTCCAAGACACCTCTACATGGTCTTGAACCTCTGGTCTTCGGGTTAGCTGCCGGCTGTGTTGATTGTGCACACAAGCCAGGAACTGCTGAGCATATTCTAGCCCCTGTGGCAAGGGAAGAGACAGCCAGCTTTGTTCTTTAGTGCCCGCCCCCCCGCCGCTCCTCCCCATTCCCAGAGAGGAAATGCAGACCCTGGCCAGGTAAACAGAAGTTCTAGAACCCAACCAAGGGTTTCTCTTTGCTCCAATGTCTGCATGGATTTATCAGAAGTCTGGATCTGCAGCACTCCCTGAGCACAGGCCAGCTGAGTTCTTGCTTTCTTGGTAGGGACAATTAGAGGGAACAGGGCAAGAATGAGGGACAGGAAGGAGGCGAGGAAATGGTTATGATGTGTCAGAAAGTGGGGCCCAGAGAGACTGGAGCAAAGGGTCAAGAAGAGAAGGGGAAGGAGCTGAAGGTTGTACAAGAAGTGCCTAGATAGGAGACTGCGCACTGATGCTTCGCTCTCCAAATCTTTCCTTTAAAAAGAAACTCCAGTGTCTTTATCCTGTGTTGTTGACCCCATGCGAGGGGTTCTTTAAGACCCCAGAAACATACAACTTTCCTCTAGTTTTTCAGTGCTTTCTCCTTCCCACTATCATGATTCCAATTCTACCTTACAAATCTAGCTAGATCAGAGGATGTACATTGATACAGAAAGGAACTGAAGGTAAACAAGTGACCATCTAACTCAGAAGCAACAATACCCACAGGGAAGAAGCACACCAGCCCGTGTGACCGTGAGGTGTCAAAGGGATCAGGAATCAGGCATCAAAGAACCTAAAATCATATTATTATGTGCCCACCTTCCCGTTGGGATCCCTGAAGACAAATGTATGCATAAGCATTTACTTGTTTTTATTAATACCTACATTTGGAAACAGGCCACTGAGCTGCCATTGTGGATGCCACATGGAAACACTGGGGTTCCCCTCACTCTTTCAAGTGAAAACAATGGCAACAAAAATGAAAACCCCAATCTTTTCAGCCCACATACGTTAACAAAAAAAATCCCCATGGCAATAGCACATCGTTATCAAAGAGAAGAAGATACCCCTTCTGACAGGCAGGCTGAGCAGAGCTTAGTCCAAATTCCACCCCGCTAGGTGCTGGAGCCTGTGCCCCTGCCCCTGCCCTAGCTGTGGGTGAAGCCTGCCTCCCCACCCCACCCCCCAGGGCTCCCTTAACTCCCTCCTGATGCCTCCGGGTCCCACGCTCTGGACCCCTGGCCTTTGACAGAGCTGTGCACTCAGGCGCGAGAGACAAAGGACCAGGCTCTCTGGCGGGGTCCCCAGTGCAAGAGGCAGATGGCTCTCAGACAAGCCCTTCATTAGGATCAAGCTGCTGGGCGACCTCTCAGGAGACAAAAGGTGTGTTCTCAGAGTCAGGGGCTCACCTGCTCCTGGGCTCATCACCCATTAGTGGGCGCCTTTCACAATCCACCCAGTGCCCTGGAGTTGAAGCATGGGGAGGTGGGGGTGTGTGTGGCTTATTCCCAGGGAGCAGCGGCAGCTTAACCTGGAATGTTTGGGGCTGACAGATGGGAGGGGCGGGTGGCCACATCTCGTCAATAGAACTTGATCCCACGGCTAGGTGAGACCTGCGACAAAGATGGAATTGTTCCAGCAGCCACCAACCCATGCAGTCATGAGAGTCACATTTTAAATTGGGGCCAGGGATGGGAGGCACATGGCAACGGGAGTGGGGCGAGGGTGGGAGAGGAAACAGCCTGAGTGGGCCGAGGATTTTCTCTTGGGAAGCTGTTTTCTACTGCCATGGTTAGAGACCATGGAGTGGCTTGGGACACACAGTGACCCCATGACAGCAGAAGGGAAGGCAGCCCAGTCCTGAGACAACTTCACAATTGTTCCAGGCTTGAGTGGTGTGTGGGGGTGGAGGGGAGGAGAGGTGGTGGTGGGAAGAGGACCAAGGAACGGCATTTCTCATGGAGTTCATGCAGCCACTGACGTAGTTCATCACACTAGAGCCTTCCAGTCTTCACTGTCCCTCTGCTTACCCCACCATGACTTCCTTCTCTAGGGACTCGTCTCTGCTGGCCACACATCCAAAAAATGCGAGACCAAGTCTCACCATCCTTGCCTCAAGTCTGGATGACCAGACTGTATTTTCTACCTTGACAATATTGAGACCTTCAGTGATGCAGACAGACAGAAAGACAGACAGACAGCCTTGATGGTCCCCCTTCTCCAGATATGAAAACTAAGACCCAGGGAGGTAGCTACAGAATGGAAGGCTCCTGGAGGGGCTGTGCATCTCCCTGATTCCCACCTACAGCCCTTGTGGCATGGTCTCTGAGTCCCCACCCCATCACACAGCATCTTTCGGTCCAGAAGCCAGCGGTGGTCCCAGACAGATTTTTTACACTGCTATGCAAGCCCAACTATAATTAGTAACAGGCATCTGAAGACCCTCGGAGCTTCAGGATTCACTGTGAGCTTCCTACAGAAGATCTGGTGGGGTTGTAGTTATACATTATGCTGCTAATTGTTTTAAGTTCAGCAGTTCCAAACACCTAGCTGGCTGCAGGAGAAAGGCAGCTTTCCACTCCTGTAATGAGTTACAAACTTGGAAACAGAGGTGGTTCTACCCTGACCTGTAGATTTGCTGTGAGTCAGCCTAGACTTGAAGACAGGGAGTCTGGGTTCTGGTTGATGTGCTTCTTGGGAAGTGTCTGACTGAACACTCCTTAGAAGTGAGGATGGTGCAAGCCATCCCAGAAAAGGACGTCACTCTCTGTAGAGACTGTGACAAGGAAGAAGGTCCTCAAGGAGATGGAGTGGCAGAGTGGTTGCCACGATGGCTTCCAGCATCACACTGGCAGTGAGGAGGGTACGGGATGGGGCATCGTGACACACAGGGTCCCCTGAGTGGGAACTCACTGGATGGCTGCCCCAAATGTCCATCACGAGGGTCCACAAAGCCTTCTCATGGCTGGCCTGGGGTCAAGTCCCTTCTTCGGCTCCTCTCTGGCTCAAGGATTCTTCCTCTGCTCATTCCAAGGAGCCCAATGTCCTGAGTCAGCTGTCTACCTTCAGGGTCCTCATGGTCAGGTCCCTCTCAGGTCTCCCCCACCCAGCCCAGCCCAGCCTCCTTTGAGAGAGCCTTTCTCCTTCCCTCTAGACTTTCCCCACCCCTTCCCTGTGTCTTTCTCCCTTCTCCTTCCATCACTCTCTTCCTTGCTCCCAATCCCCTCTTCCTCTTTCTCTCATCTCTTTTTCCCTTTCCCTGAAAACCATTCTACAATGAATTCAGATTTTCACAAAAGATTCAAGAAAAACACAAAGCACTTTGTATTATTCAACTTTGACCTCTGTATGAATTTAACTTTGACCTTTACCCTGAACCCTAGGTGGTTAACATTGGGTCCCATTCATTTCCTCCTCTCCTCTACCCCTCTCTCCATCGCTTCTATATGTGTAGGCAAAGAAGCACAAGGAGAAACGAGCACATGAATGTTTATTTTTCTGAACCCTGTGCAAATGCATTGCAGACATGATGCTTTTCTGCCCATCAATACTTTGACTTGTGTTTCCTCAATTCAAAGGTGTTCCCTTATATCTGATGTCCCAATAGAACAAAGAGCCAAACTGGAAAACCAAGACTGAGAGAGTGCTAAAAGGGAGTGTGCCCAGGAGATGCAGTGCTTACCACCTGTCCCTGGACTGTTTTGTTTGAAAATGTGGGCTCAGCCTTGCTGGCCTAATCAGGACCATAGGTTGCCCCCAGCTGTGCGTGTCTCTGTCGTTCCTCCAGTCTTGAGCTATGTCGCACACAGCCCTTCTTCACATTTCCCAAGCTAGACCCGCCCAGAGGACGCAGGTGAGAGTTGACTTTCTCTGCACCCTCTGGATGAGGAGACTCGGGGTATACCTTTTGGCACGAAGGAGACAGATGTTGCATGGTGCCCATGTCAGTGTCCTCTGTCTGGGGCACAGGGAGGCATGTGCCCCATTGCCCTCAATGTTGACCGGAAAAACCAACTCACAACCATCATGTCAAAGCTGACTCAGAGTGACCCTTTGTGGGTGTCCAACACTGTAACTATTGAGGGGAGTAGAAGGCCCAGCCTTTCTCCAGAGGAGCTGCTGGGGGTTTCAAACTGCTGACCATGCAGAACACATCCCAGTGCATAAGCACTACACCCCCAGAGCTCCTTCGGCATTCACAGGAGTTACTAACTTCTCATTTGTGATTGCAAGTGTCTTCCTCACGAGAGGCATGCATTGAAGAGGTACACATATTCTGATCTTGGTTCATAGGAACCCTGATAGCCTAGTGGGCGACACACTGGAAGGTTAGCCACAAGGCCAACAGTCCTAAACTGCCACAAGCTCCATGGGAGGAAGGCAAGGCACTCTCCTCTCAGAAGGGTTTCCAGGGGCAGCGCCGTCCTGTCCCACAGGGTGGCCGGAGTTAGGAGCAACTCGATGGCAGTGAGTTTGCTTGGGGTTGGGTTGATTTTGGGGTTGTGGTGATCACACAGAACTGAGCGTTGCTTTGCCCTGGTGCACAGTCTCCAGGAGTAGAGGGGGCTTGGTGACAACTAACAGCAGATGTCCTACGGTGACTTTAGGATGCCTTCTTTCCTCCTATGAACCCTTGAGGATGCAGTGGACTGTGATTTCACCTGCTTACCCCCAAAGTCAGTGGTTTAAACCTGAAGAACAAGGAGGCCGCCTGCTCCCTAAAGATTTGTTGTTGTGGTTGTTGTTGTTGTTGTTAGGCATCGTCAAGTAGGTTCCAACTCACAGTGGCGACCCTCTGCACAATAGAAGGAAACACTGCCTGGTACTGCCCAACCCGTGCCAACAATTGTTCCCATGCCCGAATGCATTGTCATCCACACTGTGTGGGATCCACCTCCATGAGGGGCTTCCTCTTTTACACCATCCCTTAGTTTTACCAAGCACAAGAACCCTCTCCAAGGACAGGCCCCTCCTGACAACACGCCTTAAAGATTTAAACCCTTGGAAACAAGTTCTTCCGTGTGCCAAAGGGTCGCCATGAGTCGAGATGGATCCATTGGTGGTGAAATGGTAAGAGAGATCTTTCTTTCCTTTTTCTGTATTCCATTAGCTAGCTAGTTAATATTAATTACTTAATTGAGATGACAGTGGGCTCATGGATTCAGACTCACTTAACAGGTCATCTTCATACAGCCTCTTATTGTCTGGACGCTCCTCTGGCCCATCTCTATCTATCTTTCTATCTATCATCTATCTATCTATCTGACACACATGTCGAAAGGAAACAAATGGTCTGAAAGTGGGAGAAGGGTGGAGAAGCATTTTGTTGGGAGTTGGGAGGCTTGGCCTCCAGAGGGGGGGCTCTGCCCTGAGGAGCGATGGGGAAGGTGTTGCGACAGTGACCAGCTCACAGTCGCTGTGATGAGTTTGCTGTCTCTTCTGCCCTCAGCAGAGCAGTTTAAATATCTCCTCCTTGGACAAACAGATCAATACAAGCTTTTTAACATCTTCAATGGGAGCTCATTACTGCTCTCTGGGTGCCCTCCCGCAGCCCTACTGACCTGGGGGAGCAGGGGAGACTGAACTGCAGACAGATAATGATCCCAGGGGTAACACTTCAGTTCCGCTCCTGGCAGAATGTGAATTGTTTTCCTAATTATTCAGGACAGCAGCTAGCGAGAGTGCAAACTAATTGAAAATACATTATGATTTATTTGCATCGGTGAAGCCGAGCCTGTGTGTCGGGTCAGATCTTGTCGTGAAATCCATGGAGTGAGGGGCTCTTCTTCTTTACAGGACACGCCTGGTCCACATGGACCCTCACAGGGACCACTGGGATAAAGGCAGAGGGAGGCCATTCTTGCCCAAAAGTCACAAAAAATGATGAGCTCTAGAGTCTAGAGGGATTTTCAGAAGACCTGTAATCAAGCTATCATTTTGGGATAATTTGCCCCAAAGCAAATTATGCTACAACAGGGGAGGCCTGGTGGATCCCATCACCATGTCCTGCTCCCAAAACTGCTTTCAGGAATCCATTGGACTCAGCTTCTTTGGAGGATTTATTGTCTTTCCCAAATCCCATGTGAGACTTGCTTCTTCTAGAGCAGAAGGCAGGATAGGAGAAGGTCACCTGGCAGAACCCATGGCTACTCCATTAGCTTCTAACTGGAAGATTGTTGGGTCAAACCCAGCAGTTTCTCCATGGGAGAAAGACCTGATGATTTCTCGCCCCCCTTCCCCATGAAGATGTCAGCCAGAAAATCCAGCAGGACACCTCTACTCTATCATGTGGGGGTCTCTGAGAGCCCATGTGCCTCCATGTCACCCAACAACACCCCAGATGCTAGTTGGTGTTGTCTGAAGCCTGATACCTCTTCTCCTTCTGCCCACTATGATCCCAGAATATAGTACCTTTCTAACTAGGAATCAAGGCAAAATGTTAGTTTCAACATGATTGTGCAGGACCTTCTGCCCCTCATTTCTATAATAATTTTCAAAAAATTGCTGCCCCCATTTGTGAGGCAGATGCCATTTTCCTCATTCAGAGCTAAGGGAAAGGAGTCCAGGATCATATTTAAATCTAAATCTGTCTTTTGGCCATGCGATTCTTCAAGCACGTGTTCTCAAGAAGACATGACATTCCACCCGCTGTCGCTGGCAGGTTAAGAGTTTGTTAGAACCCTGCCCTTCATGGATGCCATTTATGAAACTGTTTTTTCTAAATATTTCTACAAGTCCATTCTAGTGAAGCTTCCATTCATTCCATCAGTTAATACCCTTAACTCCCCTGAAAGTTAGAATACTAGTGAGATGGCAAAAGCGAAACATTCTCTCTCCTCCATATTTGCTGCCAACTTTCTTATTAATAAATATATATATATATATATCATCACCACTATCACTACAAGTATCACCACCACCATGACTACAATCATCCTTATCACCATAACCACCATCCCTACAACCATCATCATCACCATGACCTCCCATGACTACAACCATCACCACCATCTCAGCTAGCATTATAGTCACTACCTCGACCAACTTCCACACTCAAGAATAAGTAACCCAAGGACCTGTGTAACATCAGCCCCCGGATCTACAATGCCCCCCGCCTGTCCTCCTCTCCTTCATGAACCTCAAGAGCCTAGAAGAATGCACACAATTGGCTGAGTGACTCCATTCCCATTCATCATTGTGAGGAAGTCATTCAAAATGTGAATAATCATTCTACAAAATGGATTTCCCACCTCATTAGTCCTCACAATGGAATGCTTTACCTATGTAAAAAGCAGATCATTTAAAAATGGTCCGATCAATTATGAAGTAGCCATATGATGGGATAAATGTAGCCATGAAAGGCATTTTCCAAGAGTTTTAAAGATTGGAAAATCCCATGTGCAATAAAGTTAATGAAAATTTATTCAAAATATGCCTGATGGCCTCGGTCACAAAAAAAAACAGCACATTGAGATGAAGAGACACGGGTGTCATGACGTGGTTGTGACCACTGAGGCACATATTGGACATTTAATTCTTTGTCTTCACAGTTGTTTGCATTTTCCAATTGGCCTCTAATGAGAAAGTATAACTCCTATCATTGCAAAACGATTAATATTCCTTAGGAAGAGCGACAAGCTCCTCTGCAGTCTTTCAGAGGACGCGGATACTGGCTTCGTCTTCAGCGAGATGTGATTTCTATTTGGCACTGCTTTGCATGTATCCCACCTCCTCTCTCTTGGAAGCCCTCCCCGGGGCTGCGGTGCAGTGGGAGCACCTGATGGGAGAGGGTCTGGTTTGGGGTTAGAGTCTCAAGTCTTTGGTACATGGTTTGTACCTCGACTAGGACAAGTGTCATATCTGGACATGCCCCTTGGGAATTCCCTGGGGTAAGGGGTTCCAGGCTGGACTGCTAACTGCAGGGCCAGTCGTTCGAGACCAGTAGCTGCCCTGTGAGGGAAAAGGCGGTTGCTCTCTGCTCCTGTGAGGAGTCATGCTCTCTGAAACCACAATGCCCGCTTCCCCAGGCATGGTTCCGCTCCGTCCCACAGGGTCTGTGAGGCAGAATCGACCCCAGGGCACTGAGAACACGGATCTCAAATATCAGCATGTGCATCTGCATCCACTCTGGAAAAGTCTGGCTTGCCACATGCTGGAAGTCCAAAATTGCCTCTGCCCTCCCCTCCACTCTCCCTCCTCTCTCCCTCTCTACCACCTTTCTGTTTCTTTCCTTCCCTCCTTCTCCCTGCCTCCCTTCTTCTTGATGCCCTTTCTTCCAAGTCCCTCATCAAATGGGAGCACCAATAAGTTCTCCCACAATTGACCCTGCTGATGTGTGAACTACCCAAGAACATACAAGGCACCACAGTGCTGATAGGGAGCTGAACACACTTATTTAGAACCTCTTGCGGGTCACCCGTTGCTCAGGTACACAGGTATCCTGTGAACAAGGCAGACAAACGCCCTGTGTTGTGGAGCCTGGGTATCCTTATTGTACAACTGGCCAATGAAGAGAGAGGCTGACCAAGCAGGGTATTCGAATGCCACTGCCACATCCTTCACGCTGCTTGTGACACCACAGCCAGTGGGCACTGCCCAGGCCCTCGCTGGAAGGTGGCCACTTGACAAGGCCTAAATCCTACACCCCAGCCACAGAGTGTAGGTTTCCCAGATCTGTGGAGGCAGCCACAGTGTGAGAGCACCTGGTGCCTCGTCCCTCGGTGCTCCCCCAGGACTTCCAGGACAGTGTTGGGGATTAAACACCTGTCCACCGACAGCTGGTCTGATTCCCACCTCGGTGCCCAGACAGGCCACTTCGCTGCCTGAGGATGACCTGGGGACACACTTCCCAGGGCCCCTGGCATGGTTTCCACAAACCAGCCCTCAGGGGCAGCCGTCAGTAAACCAAGGAGTCCTCCATCCTCTGGGCAGGCCCAGTTCAGCCTGGAAGAAGGTAGAGAAAGGGCTTGGGGCTTCTCAAGGGCAGGAGAAGCTGCCACTCCCCTGTCACAAAGAGCTCCTCCAAGGGCTCCTGCCTGCTCAGTGACAAACCCTTCCAGGCCAGTGGCTGCTCACCTGCCACCTGGGACTCCTGGTGGCTGACCTCAGTGGGTCCAAGGAAAGTGGGGCTCCATGGAGTTTCCTGCTGGGCGATGCCCCCTTCTGCCGCCTTCCTGCCCTTTCCTTTCTTCCCTCCCTCCAGTATTCCCTCCTCCACTTCTCCCTCCTGCCCTGCCCCACTTCTTGGAAATACAAGCCCGGTGTGACTCTGTGGTGTCAGCCTTCTGAGAGAACGGGACAGGTAGGGATGGGTTTTTGGTGCTCCCTGAGCTCGGAGAGAGGAGGATCAAGGAAAAAGATGGATTATTTGATATGAATGCAAGAGGGCAGGAAAGAAGAGGAGGATAGGGAAGGGGGGCAGGAAGGGAGAATAAAGGAGGGGAGGGGAGAGACAGGGAAGACTAGTGTCCCCTGCCCATGAGGTGGTTCACTGTCTCCATGAGTGTGGTACCTGGTCTTCTGTCTCCTATCAGGTTTAGAGGGGCCTTTCTCTGGTTTCTAATTCCCCTGGAGCATCCCCCATGTTTTGATGAAGGTAGTCAGTTACGGGTGGTTAGTCTCTCATTATTACTGACTTAGCAATGAACAGGGAAAGGGAGGAGAGGGAAGTGGATATGTTTGGAGAAGCAGTGATTCGGTGGCTGAAGGGGGAAAGGATAAGGCTGTTTTTCATGGACAGTGATGGAGTCCGGTTCGGAAAATTCCAGAGGAGTCAATTGCTTTTGGCAGCAGAAAGGACTGTGAGAACACCGCCTGAGCTTCCCAGAGAATCATCAAGTCAAGCTAAGAACTCAACCAACTCCTAGAACATAGCAAAGGATGCACTCACCTGGGCATCGAGGCTGTCAGAGTTGATTCATGCTGAGTTGAGGGGATGAAGCAGGCCACAGCAACAAGAGCACCCTGCATCCTTCCCCACTCAAATGAGCCATCCGCTGTCCACCCACAGGGCGAAGACCTCCAAGTGCTAGCATACTTCTTAACCTTTTCACATGCATATGTTCAACAATGTTCTCATGTCAGCCATCTGCTGGCTTCTGGGGACACAGAGACCTGGGGACACCTGGTAATGGCCCTGTCTGAGAGTCAGAAGGGAGTCTGAGCCCTGTGGAAGGTGCCATCAGTCTCACAGATAAGGCAGCGTGGATCCCATGGGCTGGCTCTGAGCTGCACAGCAAGGAGAAGAGGGGCAGTGCCTTCCAGAGCCTTCCAGGAGGGAATGGGCCAGTCCTCTCCTTCAATGTATGCCTGGAATAGTCCCAGATGCACATGTCCTTTGGCTACCCCGAAAACCAGCCTAAAAACTAGTCAGCAGCCAGAGCTTGGGCTATCTCGAGGAACTCCATTTAAAACTAGGGGGATGCTACATCTGGGGACATTTACCCCCAAGAACCCAGGCCTCCCCTGAGCAGTCCCTAAGTTCTCCAGGTGCAGGACATTGATGAAAACCAAGCTCAGGTCCTAGCAGCAGCCTGGGCTGAGAGGACTCTGGGCCCCACTGGGAACACCCTGCACCAGGCCTGGAGCCTCCCCTTCCCTGGTGCCAAGCTCACACTTTCTCTCCAGCTCGCACTCTGTCCCTGTGCTGCCCTGGCCTTCCAGTAGGCTCCAGGCAGTCCAGACTCCTTCCTGGTAACCCAGCCCTTCTTCAGGAAGACCAGAGTGCACTGCCATTGATTAGGGCTCGGCTTTCGTAGAGTCCTCTCTCTCTCTCTGGAGCCTTGGGGTGGGTGGGGCTTGCATCTTTCCTTGAGCATCTATGAGCCGTGATTGCCCTTTCCAGCAGATGAGGCCCCCGGTTATCCTTCTAGATGCTCATTACCTGTGGAATGGATTCTACAATGAATCACTCACATCCTCCGTCTTTATACAGGCCACTTGGATTTTGTCTTTTCCATCCATGTCTGCTTGGCCAAGTGAATTTGCATTCAGACTGGATAGGTCTGTCCCTTTCAGTTTCCTAGAAGGGGGTTTCCTGTGGCTTCAAACCCCTGACTATTCACTTTCCAACTGAGAGTTCAGACGCAACTCCTTCGCCAGTGATCCTTATTTTTATTCTACGTGTCTGCGGTGGCTCGTCCGCCAGTGTTATGTGAAGGGAAAGCCAGCTCTGTGGGAGGCACACATGGTTGCAGTGCTTGGCATTGCCGGCTGCCACCATGTCAGTTCCAACATGGTAGCAGCTACAAGAACGCCGGAAGGAAGCACCACCTAGCCTGCACCGTCCTCTCTATGGTTGCTGTGCCGGAAGCCAATGCTGCAGCCACTGCTCAGAGAGGCATCGACAAGGGGCTGTGGTCTCCCCTGTCCAGGGGACTCTGGTATCTTCATCCTAAAATGACAGTGGCCCTGCTATAATCTGCCTGTGATGGCAGGCATTTCAGCTCATTTTTGGAAGCCCCCACTCCATCTTTTCACAGACTGGGTTCTTGGAGGGCAGCTGCTAGCTTAGGCTTTGAGTGGCAGATGATTATTGGGGATTAAACCAAGGGGTGGAGAGAGGTGAGCAGACTGGGAAGTGGAGAGGGGCCCTGGCTGATACTGGTTAGCCACAGCACACTGGCCAAACACTTAAGGAGGAAAGGCTCTGTCACTGCAGCCACGCACACCACCACAGACAGCAGACCGAGATGACTGTCCTAAAGGCGGACAGAGTGGGGCAACAGGTAGGGCCCAGGCAAGAAAGATGAAGAACCAACCCCTGGGCCACACTGCCCACTTAGTCCCACCTCCAGTGAACCCCAACCATCCTCATTGCATTCAATGCCCAGGGAGCAGAAAGGGTCTCTGCGGCAGTTAAACAATCTGGTGTCAACTTGCAAAGGGTTGGAGTCTAGGGGTGGAGTCCATCAGATCATAACCAATGAGGCCTCTGTGTGGGCATGGTCTTCTCCTGAGGATTCGGGGAACTCCTGTCTTCCTCCTTGGAGGCAAGAGACACTCTCTCTGCTTTATGTCCTCTTGAGACATCCCTGTTGACAAGCCAGAATGAGCTACATTGATGGAGCCAGAGTCCTGGGGCTGGAAGAGTTGCATGGAGACCCACACCAGCACTGAGATGCTTCCACCACCACTGGATCCACAAGGCTTTGCACCCACTGGCCTGTGGACTTCTTGTACTCAGCATCACTGCATGTGGTGCATGAGTCTGAAGAGGAATTTACAGATTGATTTCAGACATATGGGCTAGTATCAGACTTATAGACTCAATCTGGACTGGGCTGGGATATTTTCCTGATACACAATTGCTCTTTGACATAAAATTCTCTCTTGCATACATATACGTGACTCTGGATTTGTTTCTCAAGTCAACCTGTACTGACACCATCTTGTTTTCCTTCGTCCCTTAAAAAAGAATGCGGCCTGCCCCCTGGGGCACTATCTGGGTCCCCTGCAGGTCATTGGGAGCCTTGGTTTCTCTCTCAGTGGCCTCCTGGTCCTGGTCCAATGGGGTGGTTGGACCCAGAGGGAATGGCTGATGGTTGAGGGTGGAGAGATAGGGACCCCCTGTGTCTGGGTTAAATCCAAGCTTCTGACTTCACTATATCCTGGGTCACACCCAAGGACACCTTCCTGTCACCTTGGGCACTGCCGTCCCATAAAGGGCCACCTCCTCCCCCTGGACTGGCTGTGTGTACTATCTTGTCTGTTTCTGCACGAGGCTGGCTCCTCTGAACACCTGTCTCAAATAGTCTGATCACTGCGAGAGCTCGACCAGCGCATCCAGCTGTCATCCTGCACAGTCTGCAGGCCCTGTCGGATGAGAACCAGACTGGTGGCAGCAGCGATGGCCCCTGATTGGGGGAGAATTTTTCATCTCAACAATTGGAGTTTAATTTGGGGGGGGGGGTGTGACCAGCCCATCAACTCCAGCACCCCAGCCCTTCTCTGAGGTCAGCCCCGCAACTGCTGCCAGTCCTGACACTTCCTTTTTTACTTTATTATTTTTCAGGAGCGGAAGGTGGGAGTGGGGGGCACGGGGAGCCGCGATGCTATTTCTGTCGCCGTTTCAAGTCCCGTGTTAGTGTAAGAATTTAATTATACATATTTTCATCATTTCTTATATTCTGACATATTAATTAAGGATGCTCTAATTCTGTTTGAGTACCACCGTTGGATTGCCCTGTAAAAACATTGTACTGTTTTTGCACAAATAAAACAGGGAAAGGTAAAGGTAGAGATAGCTGGCTGTCCATGCCTGTGTACTCATCCCTCTGCCCTTCACTCAGCCACTGCTACTGTCAGGCATGGATGGGGGCCCTCTCACTCATGCTCTGCTTGGAATGTTCCGGAAAAAGGAAGCAGCACCCCCATACAGCCTTGCTAGCCTGGCTGTCAGCCCACCCTAGGGATGGGGGTGGAGGTGGAGATGAGGAGAGTCCCAGAGGCACCCATGAAGAATGGAGCAGTGGGACCACCAAGGTCAGTACCCTTTGTATGCTGGGAACATGGCCAAAGCCTTCGACACCTTCCATGTCTGTCACTTTATCACCCACGTATCCATTTGTCCCAGGACAGTAACGTGCCTGTCCTGTGATGCTGGGAGTCGTGTCGCTGGGAGTCATTTCAAAGACCAGCAGGGTCCCCCTCAGTAATGAGGTCTCAGTGGAGCTTTCAGAGGAAGGTAAACCAGGAAGAAAGACTTGGCTTCCTGTTTCCAAAAGTTATCCAGGGAGAACACTACAGATCACAATCCAGCCTTGTCTGGTCCAGTGATGGGCGAAGGCACTGGGCGCCCACAGTGCCCCCAACAACAGTCTGATGAATAGCAATGATTGTACCAACAGCACAAAAGCAAACAACAAAACAAAGCTCACGGCCATCAATCAAGCCCACGCTGCCTCACCACAGCCCTGTGTGTTTTCCTGGGGCTGAAACTGTTGGCGAGAGTAGAGACCCATTCTCCTGAGGAGCTGGTGGTGCTTTGGAACTGCCGACCATGCAGCTCAGAGCCCAGCATGTAACCACTACACCGCCAGGGCGGAATCATATTTCACACGTGGCCCCGTGCCGGGTGATTCTGCTGTGCACAGAGTCGCTGTGGGCTGGGACTGACAAGAGGGTCACTAACAAGGACAATCTCTAAGCTTGAAAGAGGCAAGGAGGGAAACCTTAAAGGGAGGTGGTCCTTCGAATCGTGGGCCATTTACCTATGGCAGGGTGTGACTCGGGGTTTTATCCTTTCCCCATATTTAGCCAAGCTGCATGGTGAGCAATCGCCTACGAAGCTGGGTCTTGTGAAGAAGAACGCAGCATCGGGATTGGAGGACGGCTTATGAACACCCTGCTGCGAGACGCGGATGACACAAACTTGTTTGCTGGGAGCGGGGAGGGCGTCACGCACTTGCTGTGGAGCGTTGAGGACTACGGCTTTAAGCACGGGCCGTGACTCGATGTCAAGAAAGCCAAAACACTCACGACTAACCTGGTGGGTACCACCATGAGGAGTGGAGAAAAGACGGAGGCTGTCAAGGACCTCATCTTGTTTGGATCCACAAGCAGTGCTCTTGGAAGCAGCAGTCTGGAGAGCAGTGGCTGCATTGCGGCGCGTGAAACTGCTGCAGGAGACCTCGTGTCGCTGTGGAAGAGCAAGGATGGCAGCTCGAGGACTCGGGTGCCCTGACGCAAACCCTGGTCATGCCAAGCACCTGCCTTTCGCATGTGAGCACTGTATATTGAGTAAGAAGATTTGATGCACTTGAGCGACGGTGCCCAGGAAGACCTTTGAAAGAAACTTGGGCCCCCGGAAGAACAAACCAATCACTCCTGAAAGAATGATGGCCAGGATGCTTGTCAGACGAACGGATGGTGAGACTTTGTCTCACGTTCTTTAGGCATGCTGTCCAGAGAGACCAGTCCCTGGAGAAGCCCACCTTGCTTTGCAAAGGACAGGATCAACAAAACAGACAGAAGACCTTCAGGAGATGGACTGACTCAGTGGCTGCAATCAGGCCCAGCTCTGACAATGGTGAGCTGGCACATGAGCAGGCAGTGTGCCCCTCGGCAGTACACAGGGTTTGCTAGTAGTCGTAACCGATTTGGTGGCACCGAACAGCAACAGCTTTGTGATTGGCTGAATTGTGCTTCTCAAAAATATACACTGAAGTCCTAGCTCCTGCTATAGCAAACCTGACCTTATTTGAAAACACGTGCTCTGAAGATATCCTCAGCTACGTTAGTGGGCAGCAGGGTGGACGCTGATCCCCTTTGAGCAATAAAGGAGAGGAGAGGCCATTGTGACCATGGAGGCGGAGGAGGCACTGAAAAGCTAAGCATCGCCTAGTATCTCCAGCCATCTCCAGCAGTTGGGAAAAGGCAGGGAGCACATCCCCTCACAGACGTCTCAGAAGCAATCGGCCTGGATGGCACCCAGCTCTTGGGACCTCAGTTTGCACACTGTGAGAACATGAAGCTCTGTTCTTCTAAGCCTTCTGAAGGAGGCCCTGGGCCACTGAGGCAACATTCTCATTCCCAGTTCACACAGAAGAAAAAAGAGCACCCTCAGCAGTCTTTCCAGCAGCATTCTCAACAACTCACTTTAGTGCATCTGGCATGGCAGGGGGTGGAGAGATGCTGACTTCCTTCCGTGCGACTAGTTGAGGACCTGGAGGAGAGCACCAGGGACAAACCCAGCCAGTGTCCAGAGTGGTTCACTTGTGGTTGTACCAGGACCAAAAGGAGGCAGCTTGGGGTGTGCTACACTAGGAGCAAAGGGAGAAGCAGGTTCTTCTGAGGAGGTGGATGGGGCCTGGGGGGCAATGGAGGCAAAGCTGGGTTGGCAGAGGCATCTCTGGTAGGATGGTAGCAAATGGGACAAAAACAGGGTCTCTTCAATGGCCCAGTGGAAACCAAGATGGCAGACGGGGAAGAAGAAGAGGGCAGGAGCTGGCATCAGATGAAGTTGAAGAAGACAAGCAAACAAATAAATCTGGACTTTATGGGCCTCATTAAAGAGGCTCCTCTTCCCCAGACGGCAATGCACACTCTTGAAAAAGATGAACGTGGGTGTGATGTGGTAGAATTGATGCTTCCAAAAGGTCACTGGGAACCACACTCTGGAACACAGTCTTTCCAGAATGCTTCAATTAAAATGAGAGACTTCATTTTAAACCATCAGTCTCATAAATTTGCATGAACTCTTCACCTCCCAGGATCCCCGGTGGCATGGGGGGTTGTACATCGGACTGCCAAGGGCACAGCCAGCAGCAGTTCTAAACCAACCACTGCTGGAAGGAAGAAAGCCAGGCTTTCTATTCTGGTCAAGAGTCCCTGTCCTAGCCTCTCACAGGGACAGTTCGATCCTGTCCTAGAAAATCACTATGAGTTGGCATCCACTGGATGGCAGTGAATTATTTTCCCTGTGGTGATGGTGGTTGTTCACTTGGTTAGGTTTCAAAGACCAGGCCGATAAGAGAAAATTGACATTACATATAAACAGGGGACCACTACATCAACTCACAAATTCAAGGATGTCTGTATCATTCCATACCTGGCGAAGGGCATCATGGCACATCTGCCAAGCCACTGTGAATCGTGGTCCAGCCAAGCTGACCCACAGACTGGCTCACCAGAGACAGTTCAACTCTTGCCTTGCACCTCCATGTTCAGTAGTGCCTGATATACACAGACATGCAGAAGAGTTGGTTGGTAGCTTTTCATGACTGTTGTAAATGCAACCTGCCCCATAAAGACAATTGGCATGTGAGGAATGGGTATATTACTTGGGGGTGTATTTATACACCTTCCATTTTTTAACAACCCATGTTTTTCATTTTAACCTAGGAAATTTGGCCCCTGCACTCATCCTGGGAAGCCACAGATATAAGCTAAAATGTATAATGTCACCGTTCAGTGTAGACTGTAAGATAGACGCTAATGGTGTGCGGGAGAAGAATATTGGAAGTGCCAGATTGTGAACAGAATACACTGATCTGTCTTGGAAGAAACAGGGTCAGAGCTCTCCTTAGAGGCAAAGGTGGCAAGACTTTTGTCTTACATGTTTCGGGCATGTTGTCAGGAGAGACCAGTCCCTGGAAGAGAACATCATGGTTGGTAAAGAGGAGAGGTGGTGAAAAAGAGAAAGGCCCTTGGCACGGATTGACGCCATGGTTTCATGGTTGTGCACAAGCATAGGGATCATTGTGAGGATGGCACAGGAGCAGCTACTGTTTCGTTCTGTTGTCATGGGGTCGCTTTGGGTCAAGGTCGACAAAATGGTACCCAACAATCACAACAATGTCCTTGCTTGTCATTCTCATTTTTCTACCACAACTCTTCAGCTGCAATTCCACTTTTCCCTCACTTTTTATGACTCTGTCGTCACTCTCTCTCCCTTCCGTTTGTTTTTCCTCTCTCTTCCTTCCCTGTCTCTCTTCTTCCTTCCTCCCTTCCTTCCTCCCTTCCATCCTTTACCTTCTTTTGCTAGATGATCATGAAAGACAGCCAAAATGCAAACCTCTTTCATCATGAAGAATCGCCTGCTCTAGGTAAGAGTCTGAGCAGGTGAACATAAAGCAGTGGTTTTTAACCAGATTGGGATCACACAGGTGGTTTTTGCCCATGATTTCAGTATGCTTTCACCACATCTGGAAGTCATTCTTGGTCCCTGGAGCCCAGGCTGAAGTCCCTGTCTTGAGACCTTTGTAAACTCTGGGTGTGAGTGACGGCATGCTTCACCCTCTTCATGCTTCTAACTTCTCCAAACCCCACCTGGTTAAAGAAGTCCAGCGCATATTCTCTTCTTGGCTTCTCCAATGGAAGATAGTCACCAAAAAGTGTGTAAAAGGGGTGCAGAAACACAAGACCTCAAACCCCTTACCATCATGTAGCTGCCACCGCTTAGCAACCCAGCAGGAGTCTGTAGCGTTGCCTCATGGACTCTCCAAGACAGCAGATCTTTAAGCCCACACACTGCCTTGTCTCTCCTCCATGGAGCAGCAGGTGGGTGTGCCCTGTGGACACTGTGTCGCAGGGCAGCTGACCACTGACCTCTGTCCACCAAGAGGTCCCTGTGAAATGCAAAGCGTGCTTATCTTCCCACTCTGGCTGGCCAACGCTGTCCCCTTCTCTCCTCTTTCCCCAGGCCAAGGCCACTCTAGGCTCAGCTGAAACCCAAAGATCCCTTCTGTCCTCCCTCCTCTCAGGGATCTGCTCATCAGCACCACCACTGTGGACCCAAGAAAGAGCCCCCTTCATGGGCCCCTGTGTGCCACGGGAATCCTGGGTGACCCACTGCCCCAACTGGACAGAGCTGGCAAAACGTCAACCAATCCTGCAAGGTGGGAGTTTCCCAGAAGAGGATGTGCCTCCCTAGAAGGAGGTGGCCCAGCCCTGCCCCTTTCTGAGAAGCAGACACCATTTGCCCTCTGGTCATCCTGCTGGGTTGGAGAACACCGATGTGAATATTACACTTCCAAGAAAATGGGTGGGAAGGGCATCATGTGCTGCTGAGAGGGAGGCTGAGGTTGTGTGTGTGTATGGGGCGGGGGGGAGATACAGCTGCGGGTTTTGAATATTGAGGACAAGGGCTTAACACAGGGCATGGCGTCTCCAGGACTATAGGCCAACCCTCTGCCAGCCACCTGCCTTTCTGGGGGTCCCTCCGATGGCCTCTCTCTGTGATGTGCACATATGTCTCTTGCCCAGGTGGTGTCTGAATTCCTACCCACTCACTTTCTCCCATGCAGAGATGAATCCATCCTCTGGACCTTTGCTTGGAGAAGCCAGACTGGTGTGTCTGTTGTCCAGCTGCCCCGTGGGGGGACGTCATGGCTGACTCTGCAGGCTGGGTCTCTTCCCTCCCAATTCCAGGACTTACCTTGCCCCCTGTCCCTGGCTGGAACTGGTTCCTGGACTGGCGCTGCCACTGTCCTTCAGGGCCTGAAGACCTCCTCCCATCTCTCCTTGAGCATACACTCCCATGGGTCTTGTGAGTGCCCACTTCAGCCTTGCCTGCGCCCTGGCAGCCCGACACTCCAGCTCTCGACTGTCATGGGGACAGGCCTCTAATCTTTGTTCATTTCAGCCTTCCTCCTGCTGACCGTTTGCCCTCTCCCAGAAGCACCCTGGAGGTCCAGGGGTGATCTGATGGACAGAGCCATGGCAGACTCCAGGGCCCCAGAGAGGAGACTCACATGGCCTCAGCGTCATCCCTTGAGTGTGTGCATTTGCTTGAGCGTCCATTCTCTCCCACGGTTTCCTCGGGGATGTTTGCCCAACTGCTGAGGCCTGGGAGGTGAACGTGGTCTGAGGTGTCTGTCCATGTATCCATGGACCGGGCCACTCTGGAGTGTCCCGGGGAGGACTGTGGGTGGAGTGATGATCCCCCTGAGTGACGTCTGCTCGGGGCTTTGAGATGGAATCACAGGGAAGAGCAATTGGCCGGTGCAGGGGCATGAAAGACAAGGGTGCTGATGCCAAGATAGCCGAGCACCATGTGCCCCTGGGTCACTGACACCCTGCGGCTGAGGCTGGGCTGTGTCCCTGCTCACTCACAAGACCTGGCTGAGACGGACTGCCTGGGCAGCCTCTCTCCCTGGGGCCTTGTGAGCTGCAGATGGAAGCCTGCTTGACAGGGCCGACCTGGAGCTGGAAGGACCCTCCCTGGAGGAACCCGAGGGGAGAGGCAGAGGAGCCCCATGTGAAGGTCTCACTCAAAAGGCCAGAAAGAGGCCCTGAGTCAGAGTACACACAAGGTGGACACAAAGAACATTCAGAATCCTTCCACGCCTGGTCAAGGAGGGCCCAGACGGACCCCGCACTGCAAAAACTAGGACGTCCTCACTTTGGACATGTACCATGTTGATCTTCAAGCTCGATAAAGCTGACCTTCAGCAAGAAGGTGGCAGCCCCACCAAGGGATGGGGCCACGTCATGGCTAGAACAAGGGACTCACACACCTCGATGGTCCTGAGGAGACCCAGGACCAGGCGGTGTCTCATTCTGCTGTACATGGGATTGCCATGGGCCAGAATGCAACAACCACAAATGTGGTGAGTCACCTGTGGAGGCCACACCAGCCTCAGAGACGACAGGAGACTGTCCTTACTCTTGCCCCTGCAGGCTCCCTTGACAGGTCTGGGGTCTGCTTCCATCCCAGGGAAGTCCGTAGCCCCAGATGCTCTGCTCAACTCCCCTGACACTGCGACTCGGAGCCGGAATGAGACTTAAGCTGCTGGTGGCACGTGGCAGCCACTCGGGGAGAAGGGGCCATGTGCCGAGGCTGGAACGCTGCAGAAAGGGGATTAAGGAGTCTCGGCTGAGTTCTAGCTTCATGCTACTAGTAAGAGGGGCGGATTCATATCAAGTTTGGGGATCTGGTGGCTTGCTGATACTGCTTAATTATCCAGATAAGTGATCGGTATCCAAGCATGAGGGGCAGCAGACATCTAGACCATCGGCTCTCTCTCTCTCTCTCTTTCTCCCTCCTTCCCTTCTCCTTCCCTCCTTCTCTCTCTCTCCTTTTCCATTCCCTCCTGGGTTTTTTTTTGAGGGGGGTACAGGGGGAGAGCTTTTAGCATAGCCGAGAGACTTTGTCAAAGTGCACATGAAACGTTCAACACAAGCTCGCCCCTTGGCCAGGTTGCTGGGTGGGGAGAGGAAGGTCCTCACGAATCAGAGAGGAGGATGTTGTGTCCAGCGGCCAGCTGGGGGATGGGGGTGGAAGGGTGGGAGCTAGTTAGTAGGACTGGTGGTCCTTCCCATTCCCTTCACCCAGCCCCTGATTCCTGAGCCCTCAACCATTGATTCCAGAGTGTTCCAGGTCTTTCCAGAGGCCCTTGTCTCAGACTTGCATTTCCATTGTCGGCTGGCCTTTGATGGGCAGGCTCATATCACAGTTTGGGAGCTCCTGTCCTTCAGGCCCAGGTGGGTGCAGGGGTTGGCTGGGCAGAGCCCTGGGCAGGGAAGGTGGTCTCTGTGCTCCTCTTGGGGGATCTTTCTCAGGGCTGGTAACTCTGGGAGTCTGCTGGGCCCCGAGCCATGACTGTGGGCATTCTTCCCCAAGACATCCTGTTGCCCCGAATGATACAGTCCTGTTCCAAGCCCCACCTGAGACTGGGATGAAGATGAGAGAAGGTCAGGTGGGCCTTCTCCGGTCACTCCTTCCCTTGCCAGAAACATCACTGAAGCTTCTTCCTCCCAGAACCTGTCTGCTCCTACCAGGACAGACTCCATAACTTGTCATTAGGTGCCAATGGTACACCTGCCACCAAGCTGACCTTTGCCTGGGCAGGTGTCCCCAGCAGCACTCAGGAAAGTTCAGACATTGCAGCCTCACAAGGGAGACCCTCTTATGCTCCCCCTGTCCTGACAGCCAGCCCCCTCCAGGACCCATCTCACCCTATGGTGGCTACAGCTAGCTCCAGGGACCCAAACCCATCCAAAGTGTTTCTAGAACAGTGGCGACTCCTTCAAGCATCCGTGTCTCCAACAACATCGGAAGGCAGTCAGTCACTTTTCTCTTTCCATAGGATAACAGGATAATAGTTCCTGTTAGGGAGAATGGCAACAACCTACCCCACCCACTGCACAACCTTCAGGAAGCACACAACCTCTGATCTCCCCCTCAGAGCAGCTGGAGGACTGGAAGCCCCAGCCTTGCAGTCAGCAGCTGCTTCCTCTGCCCACAATGCCATCAAGCCTTCTTGTCAGGGAGGAGCATGTGTGAGCTCAGGCCATGCACGTTGCCAAGCGGCCACTCTCCCGCAGCCACATACACACACAGTTGTCCCTGAGGCGGGTGTGTGCTCACTCTCCTTGGACGTGGTCTGGGGGGTAAGGGTACCGGGAGTGTCTGTGGGGTGACAACACAGGGAGCCATCCATCCTGCTCAGGTGGGTCTGAAGCTGGCACGATGATCTGTGGACAACATCCATACCTGCTTTCTGTTTGACAAGGAGACCCACGCAGTAATGATGCTGAGGGGCCACATGTTTGTCCAGGGGTTGCCCCAATGGTCCTTCGTTCACTGTCTTCATTTCTGCTTCTCTCTCTCTCTCTCGCTCTCTCTCTCTCTGTCTTTCTTTCTAGGAGATGTTAGAGATATCTTCCTTGTGCAGCTTCTGGCCTTGGTGAATCTCGTGCTCTCCTTCACTCGGAAGGCCCGTTACCATCCAGCCCATTCACACCCACTGTGACCCTGGATTGGGCTACTGAGGTTAGGGACTTTGATGGGAGTGGGAAGCCTCACTGTTTTCCCACAGAGTGGCTGGTGGATTTGAATCTCCAACCTTGTGCTGAGCAGTCCAACCCCTGATGCACTCCTGTGTAACTAACTCACTAGCACGGCTTCACCACTTTTGGACAATGTGAAGGACTGGTATCACTAGGGCATGTCCAGGAAGAAGGAGATCAACTTGAGATTCCCACCCACGTTCTGGGTCTATGCCTCTCCAGCTGTAGCCCCAGCTGCATGGTGTTGGTCTGCTAGCCGCATGACTGGCGGTTCGAGCCCACCAGCTTCTCTGAGAGAGAATGATGAGGTTTTCTGTTCCCATGAATATTTACAGCTTCAGAAGTCAGGAGGGGCCATTCCGTTCTGTCCTATGTGATCACGATCATCAGAATCAGCTCCATAGTGCAGAGTTTGGTTTTACGTTTCCCTGGAAAATGGAAGAGGTTGCTCTCCTTGGAAAGCAAGTGTGCTGTCTGCACTGCCTTCTGCATCCCACTGGAAATGCACGTGATTTCTTAGCAACTTCACAGACTTCCACTGCCATTGGGTGAGGAGGCTGTACCCTTCAGAGCCAGGACAGGGAAGTCTGGGTCAGCAGAGGGTTCCACAGAGAAGCTAGGACCACTCTCCCATCAACATCTCAAGCTGCAGTCAAATCAAAGGAAGCCATGGGAAGTTATTAGAAATCAAATGTGCCTCCCCCCTCTCTTGAAATCATGAAGTCTGTGAGTACACTCAAGAGAAGAGTCAAAGCCCCATGGATTGCAAAAGGAACAACAACAATGGGTCTCAGAAGGATGGCCCGAGGATCACTTACAAGCAAGGGTGGCAAGACTCTGCCTGATACACTGGGGCACGTTATCAGGAGAGGGCAGGCCTGCAAGGGGGACACCGTGCCTGGTCAATTGGAGGGCAGTCATAAAGAAGAAGACCCCTGAGGAGAGGGATGGACACAGCGGCTGCCCCCATGGGCTCTGACGCAGCAACGATTGTGAGGCTGGCACTGGACCACCACCGGGCAGCATTTTCTTGTGCTGTGTGTTGGGTCTTGAGAGCTGGAACTGATCCAGCAGTTCCCGACCATGATCATGACCATGACACCAAGGAGGACATGAACGCACTCTTGCCTTGACTGCTGCCCTTTCCTGTCCAGCCAGCTGAAGGTCTCTGCCTGGAGGTGTTTCACTAGGCAGGATCTACAGCTGCCCCAAATCAGTTGTCCACAAGTCATCTCCATCGAAGTAGGGTCCCTCATAGACATTCAGTCATGTGCCCAGAGAGTATGACTGGAGTTCTAAAAGTTCTAGAAGCAGCACGAATCCCTCAAGTCTTAAATGTCCAAGTTCTGTTCGCCAGCACCCTCCTTATCGGGGGGGGGGGGGAAGCATAGTCTGCTTGTCTTTGAGGTGACTGTCAGGGGTCCAGAAAATTGACAGGCTGACCCAGAAGCCATTTCCCAATCAAAGGGTGCAGATAAACTAATCACAGGGGATACGTCTCCTCGGTTGTCCTCTGAGCCTGGGCAGGGTAAACCCACTCTCCTCTTTATCTCTGTGGCTTGGAATGTCTAATTTGAGTGCTCAGTCTCTGAATTCAATCACAGTGGCCCCCAGGGAGCTGAGACAGATCTCTGGCTAGAACGCGTCAAGCTTAAATGAGGAGGAAGAGGCCCTTGCCTTTCACATGGCATTGGGGAGAGGAGGGTGAAAGCAAGGAGAGAGACGGAGACAGAGAAAATGACATGTTTCAAGAACATTAACATCGTCTAGCTGTTCCTATTGTTCAGCATCCATTGTTCAGACCATGGTACAAGCTGTCTGTGACCTTACTTTAGAAAAATATAGACAGATATAGACATAGACAGATAGGCAGATATAGACACAGGCATATGGAGACAAGGTACTAGAGACTAGTTTACTAGATAGAGATAAGGATGGCCTTGAAATCAGACTTGAGAACGTCAGAGTTGTTCTCATCCCACCCCCAACCCCCACCCCCGCCCTCAGCAACCAGACATTTAAGTCTCAGTCCTTCGACTGAGCCTGAACATGGTGCTGAGAACGAGACACATGAGCTGGACACCCAGGAACCAGAGAGAACCAGCAGGCAGGCATGAGCAGAAGCCACCTTTCTCAGAACCTGGAGAAGCTAATGAAAACCCATCCCTGTTGTCCCCTGGGAGAGGCAGAGAGGGTTGCCTTAGTCCTGGGTTGTTTTTAAGTCTCTTGGAGCAACTGTGCTTGCCCTTGGCTGTCAGCAAGCTGGTTTATGCAAATGGAATGTGGAGTGTGCTATGGAAGAGAAGCGAAAACCAAGGGCAGGTAGCGAGGCGGAAAGCCCGGCTCTCTGCTCAAGGGATAGCTGCCTTCCACTGGTAATATGAATATTTGACATGGCATGAGTTATGTTTCCAACACCCACTGTCTGAACCATCATATAGGTCGGGATCCTTGGGCGCATGAGGCTGAACATGGGCTCATCCTGAGTCCTGGAGTCATCACACCAACAAAAGCAGGTGCCTCATGGGTGTGATCAGCCCAAGAGGGAGAGATAGAAGCCTGGCTCTACCAACTCAGCTCAAACACAAGCTCGAGTGCTCATGAGAGAGGTGGGTGCAGGGAGACTAGGCACTCGCAGGGACTGAGTGCTGATGGGGCTGACTGGGGCCGGAAGATGCTTGTCTTGGAGGTCAGCACCCTGGAGTCACAGACCAGGATGTGTCATACAATTAAGGGCAGAAGCAGGACCAGTTCTCCCCTGAGGGGAGCGCTGAGGGCAGTGGGAATCTGCCAGCATCGAGTGTTGCCCCAGAGATACGGATTTCAGATGCACAGCCTCTAGTTTGTGGTCACTGGCTACAGCAGCCAAGGACAGTGGCTGCCTTGTTCTACATACAAGATGACCAAGGCAATAATGTGCCCACACTGATGAAATTCACAGCCATATGCCATGACACATGCAAGGGCTGAGCAGTCTGCAAAAGATCAGCCAGTGCGCGGTACTTGTGGGGAAATGCAGCCGTCTATCTGTGCAAGGGGATGCATTTGAACCATGGTGCTGATAAAGAATATTGACTGTGGATGACCTCCAGGATGGAGAAAATGTCTTATCAAAAGAACAGCCAGAATGCTTCTTAGAAGGGAGATTTGTGAGACTTCCTCACGAACTGTAAATGTCTTCCCAGGAGAGACTAGACCCTGGACAAGGACGTCATGGTTATGCACAAGGGAGGGCCAGTGGGCAAAAGAGGAAAATCCTCTAGGAGATGGAGTGACACCAACACCGTGAGCTCAAGCACAATTGCGAGGCTGGGGAGGAACAGGGCAGAACTTCCTCCCGTTGTTCATGTGTGGGGGCAGAAGAATTAGAACGGTCTCTATGACTCCTACTACTGATAAGAACACGCTTTGATCTCTCACACACCATGCTGAAATGTGCTATTTTGAAGGATGCTTTCCAGGTGGAACCACAGCAAAAGTGGCTGCCATTGAGTCAGTACAGACGCCTAGAGAAGACTGTCTGTGGGTTTCACAAGACCCTAACCAGTCACAGGAGTAGAAAGCTCAGACTTTCTCCAGAGGGATCGCTGGTGGTTTCAAACTGCCGACCTTGGGGACCACAGGCCAACATGTAACTACTACCTACTAGGGATCCTTCCGGCAGTCTGTCTCAGTTCATCAGAGTCCCTGGGAAAATCTTGATGGTGAACGTCTGGGTCTCACTCTGTCCTTTGAATCCTATGTCACTGCTACCCAGGGACAATCTCCATGCTCAGATCCCTACCTTTGAATCTGCAAACCTCCCCCCGCCCTTGACTCCGATGAAACATGGCTGGAGAGGACTGGGCAGAGGACTCTTGAGAGACTATGACTGACCTTTCAAGTGCCGGTCAAACTGGACTATGACCAGGGAGTCTGACCTGAATAGCTGCCGGTGCCTCTCTTTCTGATTCTATTCCTACAGGGTGTGCAAGAAGCCCTGGTTACATAATGATGACACATTGGGTGGACTCTGAGCCCCAAGGTCAGCAGCTCAAGACCACCAGTCGCTAGGCTGGAGAAAGATTGAGTTTTCTACTCCCATAAAGAAATAGAGTCTCAGAAATGCACAGGGGGAAGCTCTACCCTGTCTCATTGGCTTGGCAGAAGTTGGCATCAATGGCAGTGAGTCTGGTTTTGTGGAGTTCAAGTCCCAAGGTTCACTATCTACTCTGCCATTTTGTCCAAGGGGGTCAAATGGGGCCTCTCACCCACAACACATGCTTGTAACCAACAACAGGACCATAGGACACCTATGAGACACGTGAGCCCGCACTTCTCAGAGTCGTGTTTACCAAACCCTGTGGCCCCCGGACTCCGGCAACAAAGAATCAGCACTGAGAGAGGAATGGAAAGAACCTTTCAGGCTTTGAGAAACCCAGCTGCCTGTGAGCAGATCCATCTCCAGGGTCCTGGCTGGCTTCGCACTCTGTCCCTTGCCTCCCCTGGATTTCTAGCTTTCTTGGTCCAGGCAAACACAACAACTGCCTGAGCCACATGGAGACTTTGATGCTCTTGCACATTGTTGGCACACAAAAGCACTAGGATTGACCTAGTTACACGTGCCCTCCCTCCTCTGCTCCCCGATAGGACGCTGGCTATATTTACAGGCTCTGCAGAAAACCTGGATTTAGATAGTGTTTCCCTGGGGAGAAATTATTAGCACTAATCCTTGTCTTGGAACAAAGCTCCCGGCAGTGGGATAATGGAGCTGCAACACCTCCTGGACCATTTCTCCCTCTCACCCAGGTCCCTGCACAACACCCATGCATCACCCACGCTGCTCACCTGGCCAGGGTCATGGCACGCCTCCGCGGATTGTAGGACCATTTGCCAATGGAGCTATTTTTACAGATCCTCAATTAATTATGGAGAGATGATCGTGCCTCTGGTGACTCAGGGCAAACATCCTCAGCTCCTCCACATGCCTTCAAGGTCAAGCATTAATTAGTGCCAGCTAATTGTTTTCTTTCTTCCTTACCCTTTCACTGTCACCCCCAAAGCCATGCTTTCAGGAGGAATTTGTCCTAGAAGCTGGGCTGGGCCAGTGAGATGGGATGAACTCACGAAAAGAACTCTTCTCCTTCGTCCTCCTGTCTCCAAGCTTGTGGAAGAACATGTTCAACATGGGCAGACGTGTCCAGCTGCCCCGTCAGCCCTGAGCCCTGGAGACTCCAGGGGGCTCAGAGCAGAATGGTGCTCCATCCACAGGGCTTTCAGGATCTGCTTCTTTAAAAGTCAATCATCAGGTCCTTCTTCTGAAGTTGTTCAAGGTAGATTCCAGCCACCAGCTTTTTCTTTAATAGTCGCATGCCCCATGGTGTGTGCCACTTAGAGCTCCATAGACATCTGTGTTAGTCCGGGTAAACTAGAGGAATAAATTTATAGACTCACATAAAGATATAAGGGTACGGTTTATATATAAGAGAAGTAGGACATTAAGAAAGCATCCCAATCCAGTCCAGTAAAAAGTCATAAGTCTTATACTAACCCATATGCCCGATATCAGTCTATAAAGTCTCCTTCCAATTCATGAAGTCACAGGTCAGTGGGTGGGTGCAAAATCCCAGCACTGGCAGGGGTTTTCACATGGCTCCTTGCTTCCAGGACTCAGGGTCCATCAACAGCAGAAGCAACTCATCACTGGCAGAGGTCTCCATGTGGCCACCCCAGCTTCAGAGGTCTGGCTCCATCAGGGCAAAGCTGTGTGGTCTCTACACCGGCTTCTCCAGCTTCTCGATGCTGCCATCTTGTCTTGTCTGTGATTCATCATCTCTCGGACTAACTCCCAACAACCAGGGAGGTAGCTTCAGACGTATCAGGAGAAAGCCATACGCACACAGAGGCCTCATTGGCTACTCAATGGCTACCTCCAGATTAACAGGCTAGACTCCACCCCTACATTTCAATCATAAAATTAACATAAGCACAGGACCGCCACAACACCTAACACCAAAACCCAACTCATTGCCATGCTTACTCACAGTGAGCCTACAGGACAGCCAAAGACTGCTCTTCTATGCTTCTGAGGTCATAACTCTTTATCAGAGGGATAAAGTCTCACCTTTCTCCAGAGGTGGTTTTGAACTGCTTTCCTTGTAATTAACAGCCCAAGGTCACCAGGGTTCCTAATGAAGCCATGTGCACTCCAGAGATGGCTGGCCCAATGCTCTGCTAGGATAGGATAGCATGAGCAACCCATCACAGCCTTAAAATTTCTATGCAGCCCCTGTGGGAATGATTCCCGTATAGGAACTGATGCTGAGAAAACTCTTAGGGAAGCACACTGGAATGGTGTATGGATGTTCATTCCAGCAGTCTAGGGGAGCCATGGTGGCATAGTGTGTTATCTATTGGTCTGCTAACCACAAGATGAACAGTGCGAAACCACTAGCCACCCCAAGGGAGAAAGATGAGGCTTTCTATTCCTGTAAATAATTATAATCTCAGAAACCCACAGGGCACCTCCACCCTGTCTTATGTGGTTGTGAGTCAGCAATGAGAGAAGCCGACTAACTAGCTGCTGCTAGAGAAATGGCTCAGTGTAGACATGCAGCACAGACCATTACCTGTCTATATAGCAGACAGGATCCCTGGTGGCGCAGCAGTGAGGTAGCTGACTGTGGACCTAAATGCGGGCCGTTCTAATCCAACAGCGCCTCTGCTGGAGGAAGAGGTGACCAGTGGCTTCTGGGAAGTCTACAGTCTTGTAGTGATTTTCCTGTGTTCTGTGGGGCCGCTCTGGCTTGGTGTCGGCTCCATGGCCATGCATCTGTTTGGGAGGGAGTGGCCTTTGAGTGCTCAGTCCTTGGGTGGTGAAAACAGCTCATTCTCTAACAGGTTAAAGGACGGGTCAGTGGTTTGAACCCATCCACCACTCCATAGGAGAAAGATACAGTCATCTGCTGCTTCCTTGAAGCACAGCCCTATGGGGCCTGTCTACACTGTCCTTCAAGGTGATTCTGAGACAACCGACTCCATTTCAGTCTTCTGGTCTGGTTTTCTATAGCTTTAAGATAAGTCAATGGCAGATTGCATATAGATTGATTCTCTGATGATGGAAAACAGGAAACCGGCCCGTCAGTGATGTTTCCCTTCCGGTTTAGGAAACGACTCGAAGTGCTCCCAAATCTCTGAGTACAAGCTGCTTTTGAGCCACATGAATTTTGGTGTCCCGTCTTTCTTCCAATAGCCTCTTGATGGATACATAATGCACCACAGATATAATGCACCCCTTAAAAACGAACAGTCCTTGCCCGCTCAGCACGTCTTCAATTCTAGAATGTTCCACGGCTGTGGAAAGAAAGCCTGTGCCCGTGGTTGTTGTTATTAGATGCCATCGAGACGGCCAGACTCACTGCCATCCTGTGTGTAAGGAACAAAGTGAAACACTGCCAGGTCCTGCACCGCCCTCTCAACTGCTCTTCTGCGTGAGCCCATTGTTGCAGTCCCTGCATCAGCCCACCTTATGGGGAGTCCTCCTCTTTTTCACTGCCCCCACGACTTTACGGAGCACGTTGTCCTTGTCCTAGGATTGGTCTCTCCTGGGAACGTGCCCTCAGTACATGAGATGACGTCTCACCATCCTTGTTTTTTCTAAAGAGCATTTGGCTTTACCTCTCCTTCTCCAAAGAGGAGTCCATGATACAGTCAATGTTCCAGCACTCAAATGCCCTGCTTTCTTATCAGTGGGTTTGTATAATTTGTGACTCTGCAGTGGGCTCCATCCATTTAGGAAAATGTTTTCAGGGGTCCGCTCCACGTTAGCATGAACCAATGCTTCATTCTCTTTTTTTATGGACATGCAATATTCCCTTTTTTGGGTATATCTACCACATCTGGCTTTACAATAATGGTGGATATTGGGATTATCGCTACTTTCTGGAAAGAGAGATAGTGGACCATGCTGCTATCTTCTTTCACATACCATTTCTTGTGTGGATATGCATTCCAATTTCGATAGCATGCTGGGGTGCAGTGCATAGCGTGCTAAGGTGGTCACAAGAGTCAGTGAGAGAAGATGCAGCAGTCTGTGTGTGTAAGGAGGGGCAGCTTGGACACTGAGCAGGCAGGTCTGTTCTGTCCTACAGGGTCACTGCAGGTGGGATTGACACTGTGATTCAAAGGATACCAAGGGCACAAGGGACCTGAACCTAAGAATAATTGTAATGACGGTGCAACACTGGGTGGCTGTTTCATTCTAATGCACAGGGGGTCCTTACGAGCCAGAAGCAATTCAATGGCATCTTTCGAGAATGACAGATAGTAGAAGTGAGACCCCTAAGAATTGTATATTTAACTTCTTGAGAAGCTGCCAACCTACTGTCCAAAGTGGGTGCATCATTTTACAGTCTTACCAGGAATGCACCAAGGCTCCAGTTTCCCCACCTCCTCTCCAACACTTGCTATGATGCATTTTTTAGTCCAGCATTTCTCGAGGATGGATGTGCAGTGGCTGGTGTGTTCTGTGGTGCTAATTCACATATCCATCATGAGTCATGATCTTTACTGTCTTTTTATGTAATACTGGCCCTGAGTATGTCGTTTCGGAAAATTGTCTATGTAAATCAATCCTTTCTTCATGTTGTTGTCTTCTTATAGTTGGTCTGGAATAGCTGTTTTACATAGGCTGGATACAAATTTTTTATCAAATATATGGCTTCAAAATATTTCTTCTCACTCTTGGGAATGGATTTTAATTTTCTCAATAAGGACTTTTGAAACATTTTTCAATGTTTATTTTGACAAGACATGATTTTTTTCCCTTAAATTGCTGTGCTTCCTGGTATCTTATCTAAGAAGAATCTGATGAATGACACACCTGAGAAGACATTGTTGAGTGAAAGATTAGGAAGTTACTTCCATTGTACCTTCTAATTATGGCTTCTGTTTGCTAACCCACGATGACCTCATTTCAAAATTGCATTGATTCTATGTACAGGGTTTCCACTGGTGGGTATTTAATGTTAAATCATCAAGACTTTCTTCCTAGTTTCTCTTAGCCTGGAAGCTTCACAGAGACCTTCTCAGAGTCATAGCAGCATGATGCAAGCTTCCTTTGAAAGGTGAGATGTGGCACTTCATGAGTTGCATTGGCTGGGATGCTCCATCCCGGGACTTATGACCTGTAATACTGAATCTCCATGGCCCCTCTCTCCTAATAGTTTTATCATCTTCGCTCTGGCATTTAAGTCTGCAATCTGGTTTTAAGATAATGTGTGTATATTCTGTGAGGTAGGGGTACGGTTTCATCTTTTTGCATAAAGCCATTCAGTTGCCCCAGAACCTTTCTTTGAAAAGATGATTATTTCCTCCACTTGAATTATTTTGGTACCTTAACTGCTTTTCTTTAGAAAAGGGTTCCCATTTTTAGTGAGTATCATCTAGAAGGAAAACAAGCAAAGAGCTAGTTTGCAGGTCTTGCCACAAGGCTCCATAAGCAATCACACTTGTATTGATCCCTGGATCCATTTCTCCTTGTTTCTCTGAGCATTCTTCCTGCTGTCTGGCTCTCTGTGGACCAGAGCGCATGCCAGCTGCTGTAGTCCCCCTGTCTCCCTTACTGTATCTTGTGCATGACTTCTTACCATACTTGCTGCTAATCTTCTCTCACTCAGCCTCTCTCATCAGCTCAGCTGAGTTCACCCAGGTCTGGACACTGAGATGCCCAGTGTATGATGTTTCAACTACACCACGGGCTGTCTATCTACCCATGCCATCTCTGGACATTCCCAGCTCCTCTATGCACACTGTTTGGTCATCTTTTCAAAATGGGGTTGGAAACACTGGCAATTTATATGCAAAAGAAGGGACCCAAACTTTACACCATATGCACAAATTAACTCAAAATGACTCCTAGACTTAGACTTAATAGGGGGCCATGGTGATTCGGTGGTCGAATTCTGACCTTCAATGCAGAAGACCCACTTGGACTCGCAACCAGTGCACCTCCTGCCCATCTGGCCTCCACGTGAACACCAAGACTCACAACCCACCCACCCACACAGGTTACCCTCCAAACCAGCTCCTTAGTTCTTGTTTTAGCAGAAAGCAGCCCCTCTTCAGTTTTATTCTCTGGCCCTTTGCCCACCTATGGAAGTCATGTGGGGCCAGGTTAACTCTCTTCCTCAGTAATGATCTTTCATGTATTTGAATACAATGAGCCTGAGTATATGAACACCTTTCTCCAGGCTTCATCTGCTCAAGTGCTGCCATTCATTCTCACATCTCACATGGCCCTCGTGGACCTTAATTCCTTTGACTAAACACAACTTCAGCAGCAGCTGAAGTTCACCCTGCACAACCATCAAATGCACGTGCCATTCTGTCCAACTCTAAGGAGAGGAAGTGCCTGTCTTCCTTCCAGACACCAAGCTGCTCATGCTTAGCCCAGGTGTCATCCATGCCTGTATCTGATCCCAGAAGCTTTGCATGACTTCTCTGCTACCTGCTCATTTAAGCGGATCTGGTGAGTGTGGGCACGCCTGAATCCTTAGCAGATCCTGACCCCAACCTGTGTGCATTGTGTCTTTGGTGGGGCACCACAGACTTCGCAGAAGAGGTGATCTTCTCAAGGTTGCATCTCCTTGTCACCCCACACTACTGGCAGATATAGACTAACCCCCCTTCCCTCCACAGTCATTATCACAATATCTGTCTGACTATGCAGTACTTCAAAGGAAATGTGTCCTCTCCTCCTGCATCTGCTGTCATATGGAACCCACTTGCCTTGTGTGACTCCTGGAGGCAGAAGCCCAAGATCAGCACTGGCTCAAGGCTCAGGTGACCTGGACTCTGAGCAGGGGACAAATCCCAAACTGAGTTAGGGTTCTTGGGCCTAATGGTGCTCAGAGTACAAGCGGGCTCTTGGTTCAGGGAGATATATGTGTTTGGGGGCCATGAAGGGGGAGATCTCCCAGGCATCCTAAATTCATCTTTATACATTCCATCTAGGGTTTCCAGAGGCCTGGGCCTCCATCCAACCCTGTGGTTACATGTCACCAAGTAGGGGCAAAACCTACTGGGCTGGTGATAGCGCTGTGGTAGGAATCTGCCCTTCCATGAGGAAATCTCTGCTCCATCTCTGGCCAGGACACTTTAAGGGGAGTCAGTGCCCCCCCGCCCCCCCACACACACCCCACCATGGGAAAGCTTGCTTGTTGTTGTGACACTGAACAGGTGTTGTCCACAGAGCTTCTAGAAGAAGATGGACTAGGAGGCAGAGTCCAGAGATCTGCTATCAAAAACCAGCCAGTGAAAACGCCAGTGGCTCCCAGGAGATGGCGGAATAATGGATCATGAGGATGGCTTCCCCCTAGGCAGCTTGTGACTGCATCACGCATCCACACACAAACTCCAACAGCAATCAACAGTCACAAGCAACCGGGGCGGGGGGCAAAGGGGAAGGGGCAGAGAGCCATGTTTTAGAAGGTCCTTAGTCATGTGGCCCCAAGGGAGAGGAGCATTCCTATCCTCCAGGGAGCGAGAGGTCCTTCTAGGCTACAAAGAGCTGCAACTGCAATGGTGGCGTTCGCCAATCACAATTATTTGTCAGAAAAGACAGGAAAGCCACAAGCCAGATATAAAAGCAGTCATAACCCCATCCCCATGCGCAAGGTCTATAAACTCCATGATGCATTCTGCCCCAGTCTTCTTTTCTATCAACCTCTATGCAGACTTTTATTTAATCCTGATTTTTCTCTTTAAAACCACTCTGAATAGGTTCCACGCCATTAAGTAGCCTCCTAAAACATGATTTTTAATGGGTGCTTAGTACTCCATTTTATGGCTGTGCCATAAATTAGTCGGCCCCTCCAGTCCTGGTGGGTATCTGAAGCACATCCATAATTTCAGCTCTATAAATAGTGCACTGGCATAGCACGCTTATAGAGAGCTTTATTGGCAGACACTTACTTCTTTAGGAAATATCCATAGATTAAAATTGCCATGTCAAGGCGGAAACTTATTTGTGAGACTTTTGATATCCATGATCACATTTCCCTGTAGAAAATCCCCATTAGTTCACAGAAATATCGGAAGGGCCATCTCCGGAGTAGCCCTGGAAAGCCTTGGCTTGGGAACAGGTGCGATGCTACCCTCTTGGTAAGAAAGGCAGCTGCTACATCGTGACCTGTGAGCTCACCGGCCCCTAAGAGGAGCCAAGGTTGGACAGCGGAGTTCTAGGGACAGGCAGTAGTTCTGCTGTCTCCATTAGCCACTGGGCCTCGCAGGAAGCTCACCTCGTCCCCTGGAATCCATTTCAAAGGCCCAATTCAGGGCTTCACTCAAAACTCAAAGCCAAACTTGGTGTCATCATGTTGACTCCTTGTCAGAGCACTCCATCGGGTAGAGGAGAAATGCCCTTCTGAGATCCTGAGGCTGTGAGTCTCCGTGGAAGTAGAATGTCTCATCTGGTCTCCCTCAGAGCTGTTGGTGGTTTCAAACTGCTGATCTTGCAGTGGGAAACCAGTGCCACTAGACTTCTAACTAGGAAAGAAGAAGAAAACCCCACATCCAACTTGGATCACATCCACAGATAGGAGAGTTAGGGTCCAACACATGTTTTGGGGAAGACCCAGCTAAATCCATAAAACCTTTGATGTTCCACAACCCCAAGCACAGGTGTTTATAACTGACAAGTAATTGAACTTTCCCAAGTTCCCACCCTGCAACACTCATAATTGTACCTTCCCTTTCTCCATGAAAAAACCTTCAGGATGCTTGAGGGAATTGCTGAAAGCTTCAGGGCTAATACAAGAAAGAAGAGGGATGAACTTCAGGTCTTCCTGATTCCTCCACGAATCCCCTCCTTTGTTCTGAGTAGAAGAAGCACCCAAAAGGGCCCCCACTGGGCACAGGGCTACAGAAAGTTGCCTCCAGAGGTGTTAGTGCAGTCAGTCTGCCCCGTTTTCTTCCTGATTTGTGTGTGCCTTGAGGTACAACTTGCCTTTAGTAAAAGTCACAGTTTGGAAGTCAGTTGTTCTAAGAGTCTTGGCAGGAGTGCACACTTGATGACCACCACCTCCACCAAGGTGGAGAGATTGCCATTGGCAGGGATTACCCCTCCTTCCTCTAGGAAGTCAATGTCCAATCCCCACTCCCAGGCTCTGGGTCTCACTGGCACAGAGCCCTGCCATCACTGCACCAATTCTCCTGCACCTTCTGGGTCAGGGATGTGCCACCATGTCTGTTGGAAATGAGGACATGGGCCTTGGAGCAGGTAGATGCTGTGACCCAAAGCCACAGGTCTCTTTTTAAAACATAGCTTGATACCAAGAGTTTGAGTAGAAAGCAAATGTACAGCGGGTGGATGTATGGATTGTGGTGAGAGTCGTACAAGCCCCCAATAAAATGATTTAAAATAAAACACAGAGCTTAAGTTCAGTCGGGCTTCCTTTTTAGAAACTGAGTTTTATGCTGCTTATCACATTCAACGAGAACTGGGGATAGGGCTTCTTAGACTGAATGGGCTCCTTGAGCCACAGCCATAAAAAGATAGTCACTTTACCCTAGTGTTCACTTTGAGTAGTCACAAGGAATGACAACGTCTAATCCCAAACACTTCTGCTCTGAAAACAACTGTTTAGCCGGATGGCAGGTGAATGCAGGGAACTTGGGAGAGAAGGGTCATTTAAACAAGGAGGTGGAAGCCTGATTTAGTGGCGGATGGACAATGGTCTCTGACAACGCTTGCTTTGGGTCAGACACTTGACCTCCTATACTATCACATGTGCCTTACAAGAGCTCAGTGGAGTTTACAACATCAACCTCCTATCTTATTTCTCAACACATAAACAAGCAGATTTAAGGAGTTGAGGAGAAGCTTAGACTTTCTTAAGTTGCAAAGCCACTCCCGGACAGCCCAGGCCCATAGGTGTTGACCCTTTGAGGGAACTCAATGGTGACAAGTGATTTCCTGTGTTGTCCCTAAAGTCCTGTCTTGCCCATGGCACCATGCCGAGGGTGTTGAAAGATACATAAAAATAAATACATACATACAGGAAAGTGTCCCCTGCCTTTGGGGAATGTCCATTCCTTGGGAGAGGGGTTCTCTTCACTCAGAGATTAGAATTGTGATTTTGAAGAGAATGGCCTTTCCCTCAAATGAAGTCTGAGAAACTTTTGAGGAAGGCCCAGCCTTGGAGCTCCCCTCAGTGCTCCAGGTGAACTGATGGCACACGTGGGATCTGGAGGGAAGTGTTTATTCTAGGAGGAGTCACAGGCAAGGAAGGAGGTAGGAATGAGTGTAGACCAGCAGCTTAAACCTCATGCCTTCCTTTCACAACAGCGGTGGTGCAGGAGAACTTCACAGATAACTCCCAATGGCTCCTTTGAGTCCCCTGTACACTCTTGACCACGGGCAGTGAGAAGCTAGTGGAAGAGGTATAGGAGGTAGGCTGGGGTCCTGAATAGAAGACTGACAGGTAAGAGACTCCCAAAGCCCAAGCCAGGAGACCCAGAACAAAGAAAATGAGGCTTGAAAGCCAAACCAGGAAAAGACAGGCAATATGGCCCAAGAGGAGCACTTGTGAGTCTTTCCTCGAAAGCCGTGGTGCTGGCAGGTGGATAGCCACCAAGGAGGAGGCTGGGGAGCATCTCAGGTGCCAGCAGCTGGGGAGGGAAGGGGGTGGTTTGTTCGGTCTCACTAAACAGTCAGTCTGCTGATGTGCAAAGCCTCTGCTCTGCAGAAGCCAGTCTATATTTAGACTTTTACACTTGAGAGAGAATAAAACTGTAGTACAGGGCTTCCTTGCCACATCTTCATCCAAGTTGAACTTCTAAAGACTTGTAACAATACAGAGCTCCAACACCTGAACTTTGACAAGCTTTCAGGTGGGAAAGTGGATGTGGGGCTAGTGCAGTAGCTTATTATGATATGACCCATGTCGTCATGATTTGTAATGCCCACCCACTTATTGGGTGGATGGAGCTACACAAGTAAGGTTCTGGGGCCCACCATGGGTCTTGACAGATTTTCGAGGACAAATACAAAGCACAACATTCTCACAACAAAGCCCAGGCACCTTGCCGTGGATTGAGTCTGACTCCCAGGAGCCCTTTTGGACAGTAGAGACTGGCTTCTTAGGGTTTCTGAGACTGTAAGTGTTTACAAACAACCTCATTTTTCTCCCAAGGAGCAGCTGGTGGCCTTGAATAGCCAATCTTGTAGTTAACAGCTCAACACTGAGCCCTCTATGCCACCAAGACTCATTGACATCCTTAGAAGGGATTGGTCTTCCTGGGACTGGAGCTGCATGTTGAAATTGGTAGGGAGCTTGCTATATAACCAGCTCCCAAGCCAGAGGTTTTATAGAGAAGCATGATGACACGGGGAAGAAGGGAATATAACACTGAAAACCAAGAGGGACTCCCAAAATGGCAGTAGCACAAGCACTGAGATCCTGGTGTATTAAAAAGGGAGGGTGGTGTCCCCGCTCTGAAAGGAACCAATCTGTGTATACACCCACATTCACAGCCCCTGACACTTCCCATTCCTCTGTGGACCTCCAGAATCAGTGGGGGCAGTTGAGATATTACCATGGAGACAGAAGTACTGGGATGGGTTCAAAGCAGGTTTCCGTGCTCAGAAGCTGAGCATGGGTCCTTTTCTGTCTCCTGGTTCCAGATGAACTTCATGCATGAGACCCAATCACAAGGTTCAGCAGAGGCTCTGAAGGGAGGTAAAGAACCTCCTGCAGTTTGGTGTTGACAAAATCCACACGTGACTTATTACAGACCAACACCCAAGGGTACCCCAGTGCAAACACAGACCACTTCCACTATTGGGTTCAAATCCACACACACACCAAACATCTTCCAAAGAAATTCTTTTCTTGGGGTTTTGTTTGCTCCAGATTAACCACATCTCAGAGGTTTTGTGTCCATGGAGGTCACCCTCTTAAAGCTGTTTTTAGGTATATGAAACCCAGGATTGATCAACCTATAGGGACAGTCATAGAATCCAGGGTTTAGTGCGGAAAGTACAGTGGAAGGGATGGGGTAAAAGGAGATGACACCAAGGAGTCCATTTAGAGAAAAAAATGTTTGGAAACTGTGTTAGCAATTGCACATTCTACTTGACACTTGTGAAATATGGAATGATATATGTATTACATCCCAACTAATGAAAGAAAAGGAGAAAACAGAAATAAAAACTGAAATGCTTAACATACCATTTTGTTTGGTTTTGTGTGTGTGTGTATGTGTACATGTACATGTATTTGTGTGTGGTTTTTTATTGTAGTTGTTTGGTTCCTTTGTATTGAGAGGTTAAATTTCAAAATTCTCAAGTAAAAATGCTTGCACCATTTTCCCCAATTCCTTGTCTTATGCTCCTCTGTCTAACCTAAGAAGTCCTCAATTCCTGGGCGGATTTGGAGTTCTCTGTGATTGAAATTGGCAGGGCTTCTTCAGGACTTCAAAGAAAATCTTTCCCACAACCGCTTCTTGATCCATGTGCCAGTGATGTGTGTGATAACGAAGCATCCCAGAAACCCCATTTGATGTGATACCATCCATAGTTTGCTTAAATATACATCGTTGAATGACTCTGTATGGTTAATGAAACAGAAGCAACCTTCTTTCGGAAATTCTCTGCTTTCATCCAAGATTCATCCAGCATCAGTGGCGACACCCTTATGTCACATCCTCTTCTGAATAGAGCTTGAACGTCTGGCATCTCCATGTCATTGTACTACTGCCAACATGGTGGATAAAGTTCAGCAAAGTGTTCCTTACATGCAGAGCATGTGACTCTTATCTTCCAGGTCTTGGTGATTGCAATGAATCAGTGGCTACTATTTAGAAACATTTAGAATGGTGTCATGGACAGCAGCAAAAGGAGCTAGGCTGAAAGTAAAGAGAAAGAAGAAAAAGAGGGACTAGTGTCAGGATCCCAAATTGTGAAAGAGTCTCTGGGCAGGGCCATGGGAAATGGCCCTGTCTGAACTTGCACTTTAACAAGTGCCCTCTGAGCTGAGTCCCAGTGGCATAAGTGGTTGAGTGCGGTATTGCGGCCCATGGGTTTGGCGGTTCAAATCCAGCGCCGGCTCTCAGGAGCAGCACTGGGTAGCACCCACGACCACCAGAGGCAGTGATGGCAAAAAAAAAGTGCCCTCTGTCAAGGGGAAAGGCGGATGTTTGGAGAATGATAACAGCAGTGGACATGTGAAGATGCATGGCACAATATGTTTATTTATGTATTGTGTAAAACAATGTATGAGCCCTCAATAAATAATTTTTAATTAAAAAAGTCAAGATTCAGGATCATCACAGGCTAGACCCAATGTACGATTTGAAGTACCTGTATATCAAGCAATAATATTAGTTAATAAGGTCTGAAAATAAAATATTTAGAAACTAAAAATAAAAAGTGCCCTCTGCATTTAGGGAGTGGGTTAAGAACATGAAGTAATCCAAGGTAGAAATCCTGTCAACCCTTTCCCACTCAAAGCCAGTCTCGCTGCTGTTGACCCAATTCTGATTCCTCGGGATGCTATTGAACAGAGGAGAACTTTCCCTTGGGGGTGCTGAGGCTGTAATATTTATGGGACCAGAAAGTCTCATTTTCTGTGCAGAGCAAGGGTTTGAACTGCTGACTCTCTCCTTAGTGCCCTTACTCACAATTAATTCACTCTAGTTTCTTAGACATTGCACTCCACCTTGTTTTCAGCAATTAAGCTATACTAATTTATTAATTTGTCATCCTAGGTTTATCCATGAGAAAAGTTCAGACCCACAAATTATAGGATAAGACGAAACAGGGTGGGAGGAGGGGTAAGAAATACTTGAAAACGAACTAAGTCTGAAGGGACTCCTAAGAGAAGAGGTATATTAGACCCATGGTAGCTAGTTGGCAGCATGGAGATGCCAATCCAAAGGTCAGTGGTTTGAACCCACCAATCATGCTTCCATTTTTCAAAGATTCAAAAGTTGGGAAGCCCAGTGGAGCAGTTTCTTCTCTGACCTATATGATCGCTCTGGGTTAGAATCCATTAGATGCAGCAGGTTTTCTGCTCAGTAGGGGAGGCTGTGCGATATACACAGAGACCACAAGTTGGACCCTGCAAAGCTTGAGAAGAGTGAAAATACAGAAGAAAATTGAAAAGAAAAGAGGAAGAAAATTGAGAAGGCACATACACAGAGTGTGTGAGGTCCATTGAGAATGTCGAAAATGTTCAAGACTTTTGCAGCAATTTGCATAAATATTTTGAAGACCTACGTTTTTCCTTTTCAAATTAGGTAGCAAACATATCAGAATTCAATGTAGGTGACACAGCTTAATGTGTCCACATCGATGGAAAGTTCATGATAAAGGTTTCCGAGGTAAGCTTGACTCCAAGCTTCTTTTTAAAAAAGTATTCTAGCTTTTATTTTAAGAACTTTTGTGCACAGGTGAAGTTCTGTCATCTTCTGACACGAGTAGAACATTTTAATTTTAATAAAGGAAATTGAACTCTGAAAGAGCCATTTTGAGTTTCAGAATATTGGACTCTCCACTTATCGCACCAAATTCACTACCAGCCCCTGGGTTATGACTCGCAGAGACCCTGTGGGACAATGAGGCTCTAAACCTCTAGAAGAGCAGAGATTTTCATCTGTTTTTGGTGTAGTGACTGGTAGACTTGAGCGGCTGACTTTATGCTTAGCAATCAAATGCATAACCCAGTCTACCATCGGAGCTGCTTATGTATTGTGTAAGGAGTCTTACTTCTTAGAAGAACGATGGTCAGGTTGTTCCTTGGAGGCAAAGATGCCAAGACTTCCTACTTTGGACATGTTGTTAGGAGAGAACAGTCCCAGGTGAAGGACCTTGCGTTTTGTAACTAGAGATGCAGTGAGCTGGCCTCTCAGCAAGACGGATTGACACTGCAGCTACAGCCATGGGCTTAAGCGTAGGAACAAGTGTGAGGACGACATACGGTCGCTCTGGGTCAGAACCGACATGGTGGGGCCAGACAACAACGATTTTTATTTCTGGGCCCCTTTTATGATGACAACATAGAACTGGCTGTTATTCAGGTCCCAATAAAGATCAAGCAAAGCTTGGAGAAAATTCCAAGTTCACGTAATTTGCACCACTCAAATACATCTCTGTATCAAAAGATACCATGTGAGGGGCAACTTGGCCCGAATATTTAGTGCAATACGTAACCTTAAAGTAAGTTATGTATAAAAGCAGTGCTACTTAATGTAGTAAAACAAGCATGTACTTCCCCTCAGGCTGGTTAGCGCTGTATTAAAATACCTCAATTTTTCCAATTGGTGATGAGAGTGAATAGTGGTATACATCTTGTGTTCTAAATCTCAAAAAAGAGTTGATAGAGGAAAATGGACTCATTTTTTAAAAATCAGGTCAAACATACCCAGAAATAAGTCTAACCTTTGAGGCACCAAAATGTGTATTGGCCTGAGTTATTGTAAATAGAATTCCTTTCTATAAAGACCGATGATGGCTATCAGGCAAAAAAACATGACTGAATAAAAATTGGTGTCTCTTGCTGAGAGAAAAGAACAGTGAAGAGCACAAAGGCACAAAAAGCAATGCCTCCAAGAGCTAATGAACCAGCGACCTCTAGTCTCCAAAGAGGGGGGGACAAGGAGAGTGAGAGAGTGCCAGCTACCACGCTTGACTGCCCCCAGGGGTTCTCGATGGAAGGGCCTGGACAGAGTGGGAAAGATGTGGGGAAGAACTCTACAATCTACAATCTACAATCTACTCTACAGCTCATTGGCTTGATAGAGACTGGTGGAACCCTTGAGAATAGGACTTTTTGTCACCCTTCGTGCCTGAAATTAAACCCATCCCTCTTACGAAGGTGAACAATGACACCAGAGATGTAGAAAAGGGAACAGCATGATCCTGGGGAGAAAGCTCAGAAGGCAGGTAGAGTTGAGAAAGAAAGACAGAAGGATGAATGGAAACGGTGAACACAGGGAAGAATGTGGGAGGTGTGCTGCCGTAGTGAGGTGAGTGCAAGCAATACTGTGAAACAGAATGTGTGTGAATTGTGGACTGGAAACCTCATATGCACTGTCAACTTTCACTCCACTCAATTAAAACTTAAAAAGCAATGGTAACAAGAAAGTCCCCATTGGAAGCACACAATGATCAGGGTCAGCTGGACCCAGGGCATATTGCAGGTTCTTTGAAAATGATATGAGCCTGACAAGGTTGTGTGTCTAGACCACCTTCCATTTTGGAGTCAGCTGGACTTGTCTGATCTCGCTTCCCTATAGGACTCCTTTCTCCCAGACTGTTGGATTCTCCCCAGGGGCAGCTCTGTCAGGCATTTGTGTTGAGGAAGGAGTAGGGTCTTAACACCGGATGGCAATTGCATTTATTTTTCCTAGCAAATAACCAAGTGACACTAATTCAAACTAATGGAACTAATTGAACAAAAAGGAATGTTAACAGTCCTTGCTACTAGACTGTATTTAAAAGCAATGTTGGAGTCAATAAGTCCTGCTGGATGGTTTGATTTCATTAAAGATGGATTTGTTAACCAGCAGCTGGGGCCCAAGCAGCCACTTTGGATAAAGGTCTCTGCTGCTCCTTTGGATTCTCTGTAGTGCTGCATGCACATGCCCAGGCACAAGTGACAGGGGGCATATGCACACAACAGATGACAGACTGCCACAACTCCTTGTGCCTGAATTATAGGAGCATAGGACTCCGGGGTCAGCTGGCCCTGAGATCTGGGAAGCATCCCACCTTGTGGGACTTCACAACAACAAATTCAAGCCCCATTTACATCTAGTAGATGCACAGACATAATGACTTTATAGGATAGAAAGGATGCCTGACAGACACTCCTCACCTAAGTGATCTAGGCCAACATCCACAGTGATAAATACCTAGACACTTACACCCTTGATACAACACAATGACAATTATGCCATCTTCCTAACTTTTCCTCTACAAAACCTATAGCCTCAGACGAATCACGATAAAGGCAGCCATTATCCCAACTGGAGGGATGCTCCATCATGGTTGTCATCAGAAACAGGCAAGTGAGAAATTCAACACCTGAAGACACAAAGACCACTTTAGTCATGTGGTAACCTGGGTGGGACCTTGGGACCATAAAAGAACTTTGGCAAAAATGAAGGGTATTAAAAGAAAGCATTGATTTTAGAAGTGATAGCTCAAGAATGACCTGTGCCATAGCTTAAGAATGTCTGTCACACATGATATGCTATGACATGATATGCTATTACATTATGTTATATTATATTGTACCATACTATATAATCCTGTACTACACTGTGGTAGTCACCCAATCTGGTGTCAATTTGAGGATTGAGAGTGTAGGGATGGAGTCTAGCCTGCCACTTTGGAGAGAGCCAATAAGAGCTCTGTGTGGGCATGACCTTCTCCTGAGAATTCTTGGAAATACAGCTGCATTTCCCCCTTGTAGGTGAGCGACTCGCTACTCAGTCCCTTGGAGGTGCTCTACGGACCAGACACAAGACGGACTCCCCATGAGACATCCCTGAGGAGAAGACACATGAAACAGCCCTAGTTCTCTGAGCCAGACGATACACAGGGATACATCCAGACCCTGAGCCCTGGAAACTGGAGGAGCCACGGGGAGACCCTGCCAGTGCTGAGATGCTTCTATCACCACTGGATACACAAGACTCTGTACCTACTGGCCTATGACTGTCCTGATGTCATCGCATGTGCTTCTTGAGTCTGAAGAAGATTTTATAGACTGGTATCAGACACATGGGCTTATCAGCTTGGACGGGAGTGAGTTAGAACGTTTTCTGAATGTAGAGTTGCTCTTGTAGATAAAAATCTTTCTTTTACACATATAAGAGCTCATGAATTTGCTTCTCTAGTCAACCCAGACTAGCACATATCTTATAGTATACCATACTATATTATATATCACATTATATTATTATATCTGTGTCAATTATATATGACTATTGTAACACAGATCATCAGAGAACATTTAGTGGGAGAAGTACAGATAACCTGAATTATCTCTGCAATTTTTTAAACTAAAATGATTCTCAAATTTTCAAGAGTTTATTTTGGCAATGTGTTAGGTGGCTGCCTAGCTCTCTTGCATTTTGTGCAGGGCACCTGTTTTATTAGACTAAGGTGGGAATTGTTGTAGCATCTTGGTTTGGGGGGTCATTAGCTCCTAACACAATGGCCCACTGAGTGCAAATGGTCTCTCGACAAGTGTGTTGGAAAGGTGTATATTCTTGGTCTTAACTTGGTTGTAGTCTCAGCTAGTTTTGCTCTCTGCCAGCCATGCCCTGGATAGAAACAATGTCAGGAAAGCTAAGTTTCAGGAAAGATCATTTCTGCTTTTACCATGCTCCAATCACCCTCTAGACCCGCAGAAACTCCCTGCTCTCCCTATCACCTGACATTCAGCCCTTTAAAGTGATCAGGTGGGACAAGTAAAGGCCTCACTCCAGGACTTGAGTCACATGCAGACCCTGGAGAGCACTGGAATCATTTCTTGAGGAGAAAGGGTTGGGTCTGCACATTTTTGTGCTGTTTTGACCAACCTCAGATGAGAAAAAGGAATACATACTTGCCCTGTGAGATCAGTTACCTTCATATTTGTAACTTTGAAAGATGTTTTGTTTTATCATATATTTGACAAATTTTGAAGCCAAAGGGAAAATATGGGAGGTAAAATATGTATATATTCCAATAGCTCTCTTTCTCTCTCGTCTCTGGTTCATCCTATATATCCATTGTCCTTTGCTCTTGCCATGTTTCTTTTGTGTCTTTGTGGTAGTCTGGTGGATAGAAAACCATCCACTCTGGATGTTGGTGGAACTCTCATTGATATTTCAGGCCTCTGTTGCTGTGAAGGAGGGCTGATGACTCTGTGATTACAGCACTCATCTGCTAACCAGAAGGTTCATGGTGTGAGCCCCTCAACTGCTCCTTGGGAGAAGTAAGTGATAATTTCCTTGTATAATAATCGATGCCTTGGAAACACAAGGGCATCGTTCTAGCCTGTCTAAGAGGGTATCTGGGTGTCCGCTTAGGCCCAACCACAGTGTGTTTGTTTGATGGATTTGAGAGTTTGTTGTTGCTGTTCACTCACTCTCGCCACCATGGGGTCCATTCCAAATCATGGTGACCCTGTAAGCCAGAGTGGAACGGTCTCTATGGGTTTCCAAGGCTGGAAGTCCTCACAGGATCAGAAAACACCCTTGTTCTCCCAGGGAGTGGCTGCTGAGCCCTAACTGAAGACCTTGCAGTGAGGAGCCCAACGTGTAGACCACTCTGCCCTCCGGGGCCATTGTTGTTCTTGCTATTGCTGTTAGCTGCCTGCAAGTGGTTCCCAACCCATGGAAGCCTCATGCACAATGACAAGAACCATGACTGGCTCCGCTTGTGGTTGGTTTCAGATCACACAATGTTTTCAGTGACTGGGGCTCCTGCCTAGGCTGGCAGGACTTTCTTCTTACCTCACCTGCATCCGGGAGCTCTGCACAAGCCTGGTGAGCATCCTAGTAGCACACAAGCCTCCACAGACAGACAAGTGATTGCACATGAGGTGCCAGAGCCAGAATTGAACCCAGAGTTCCCTCGTGGGAGGCAGGAATCTTACTAATGAGCCATGATTGCTCTCATTACTGAAATACTCCTCCCACTCCCCCAACTTCCGATTTATTGTTTGACCCTGGTTGAGTAACTTGAGCCCTGGACTCTGACTGACCTGTATGAAGAACAATGAACACTGACATGAGTGAGTTCCTCTGAGAAGTCAGCTGGACAGAGAGCAAGCCAGGCTCACCTGAGTCATGCACTTCAGCTGGCATCTCCTCCCTTCGCATCATGGTATCTTATAAATTCAACTTATCAAACCCAGTGTACTCGGTTCTCTTTCCAGACAAAGTTGCCAACTGCCTCGGCCCCTTCCTATCTCACAGGGGTCCATCTGACTCAGAGTATAAGTACAGTGAGAATGCTTCTAAAAAGCGAGGATGGAGAGACTCAGGCTCGTGCACTTTGGATGTGGAATCAGAAGAGATCAGTTTTGGGGGAAGGACAGCATGCTTTGAAAAGTCGAGCGTCAGCAACAGAAGGAAACACAATGAGATGGAAGGGCACTGTGACTATAACACTGGGCTTACAGATGCCATTGAGCATGAGGAGGGCAAAAGACTGGACAGTGCTTGATTATGCTGTATATGAGATCACTATGAAGGAAACCACCGTTTCTCTGTTGGCTAGCTGTTCTGTGGAGGCTCATGCCTTGCTCTGCTGCTGGAAGCTGTGTCACTAGCCCTTCAAATATCAGTAGGGTTGCAAAGAGGAACAGGTTTCAACAGTGCTTCAACACTAAGAACACACTCCAAAGAATGAACAGGCTGTCCATATCAGAGAAGTTAGCCACTTATGAACATCAGGGGAACTTTGTCAGGCATGAAAAACCTAATGAATACAAGCAAACATTGTCAGATATAATGTAAGGGGAGATTAACCCCTCAGGTATGAAGGAACTCAAAATATGCCTTCTCACAGCAGAGTTGACCATAATGGTAAGGATGGACTAAAGCCTTTGATACTCTTGTTTTCTGATGGACCACTACTCAAAATAAGAAGAAACAGCTGCAAACATCTATGAATAATTGAAACTTGGAAAATACAAAGAACACATCTAGGAAATTTAGAAGTCATCAAATAGGAAATGGAACACATAGCGATTTGTATCCAAGGAATTAGTAAGCAGAAATAGACATGGGTCATCCATTTAAAATCAGAAACTCATATGGTTTCCTATTCCAGGAATGATCTTGCAATACAATGCAGTCCTCTGAGAGATTAATATCTATCTGCATGCAAGGAAACCCAATAAGTATAGCTATTATTCAAACTTATGCACCAACCTCTAAAGATAGTGTGGAAATTGAGGAATTTCACCAGTATCTTCCATCTCAAATTGATAAAATATGAAATGAAATGCATTGATAATTATGAGTGATTGCAATGCAAAAGTTGTGGGGATAAAGATGAAGGAATAGGGCTGAGCCCTGATGGCGTAGTGGTTGTGCGCAGGACTGCGGCCCACTGGGATGAAGGTATGGAGCAAAGACTGGGCCTCCTACTCCCACCACCTGAGGTCAGTGATGCCCCCCCCAAAAAAAAACAAAAAAAAAGATGAAGGAATAACTGGAAAATATAATCATGGTGATTGAAACAAAACTGAAAATTACATGATAGAATTTTGCTAGGCCAATGACCACTTTTTCTCAAATGTTTTTTTTAATCAACTTAAAAAGCAAATATCCACACGGACTTCTCCAGATGGAATATACCAAAATTGCTTTTCAGCCTTTTGGCGAAGATCAAGTGTAGTATCAGATGGAATATACAGAAATCAATTGACTACGCCTGTAGGAGAGACCATGAAGAAGCTCAATATCAGCAGCTAAAACCAGGTCAGGGAACCTACATGGAAGTCAAGAAAAAGCTCAAGCCTCAAGTTGGAAAATTGAAAGGTTTGATGGCCAAAATAGCCAATGATGTAGGAAGTATCAAAAGAACATGCAAAGAATACACAGAGTCATTACAAAAGAACTGATTGACAGCCCTCCTTTTTAGGAGCCAGCATTTGAATAGGAACAAATAGTACTGAAAAAAGAAGTCCAAGCTGCACTGAGAGCATTAGCCAAGAGCTGGGTTCCAGAAATTGATGAAGTGCACATTGAAATGCCTCAACACATTGATGAAGTATTGAAATCAACTCTCTTTACTATACCAGGAAATATGGAACGCAACTATCTGGTCAATTTAGTAAAAGAGATTCATATCTGCACTCATTCCCAAAGAGGTGACCCCACAGAATGTGCATTTTATAAAATGACATCACATAAGAATAAAATTTTGTTAGAAATCATCTAAAAATGGTTGCAACAATGCATTCACAGTGAGCTTCCAGAGGTTCGGGTCAAATTGAGAAGAGGACATGGAACAAGAGATATCCTTGCTGCTGTCAGATGGACATGGACTCATTCTTAAAGCAGAGAATTCCAGAAAGAAGTTTCCTTGTATCTTATGGACTATGCCAAGGCACCGGACTATGTAGACCATAATATACTAGAGGTAACCTTGAGAAAAATGGGGATTCCTGAATTCTTCATTCTGAAGAGGAGGAACTTGTACATGGATCAGAAATGCCTGCCTGATCTAAAATCAGGAAGGTGTGCTTCAGGGTTATATCGTCTCCCCATACTTATTCAATCTGTGTGCTGAAAAAATCATCAGAAAAGCTGGATGATATGAAGAAGAATATAGCATCGGGATTGAAGGGAGGTTTACTTGACACCTGCTCTACACAGATAACACAACCTATCTTGCTGAAAGTGAGAACTTGAAGCAACTTACTGATGATTATAAGGATTGCAATCTTCAGTATGGATTATAAATTAATGTAAAAATAATCAAGATCCACACAACTGGACCAATAGGCAACGCCATGCTATCCAGAGAAAGATTGTGGTTGTCCAGGATTTCATCTTGCTTGGATTCACAAATCAATACTCATGGAAGCTGCAGTCGAACATCAAGTGATGCATTACACTGGTCAAATCTGCTGCACTAGAACTCTTTAAAACATTGAAAAGAAAGTGTGATAAGATCAGGACAAAGTCAGACCTGACTCATGCTATGGCCATTTCAATTGCTTCATATGCATGTGAAAGCTAGACAGTGAATAAGGAAGACTGAAGAAGTATCGATGCATTTGTGTTGTGGTCTTGGTGAAGAATTGTGAAAATACCTTGGATTGCCAAAAAACAAATCTGTTTTGGAAGAAGTGTAGCATGCTCCTTAGAAGCAAAGATGGTGAGAGTTCATTTCAGGTACTTTGGGCATGTTATCAGGAGAGACTATCTGCTGGGAAAGGCCATCATGGTTTGTAAAGTAGAGGGACAGCCCCAAAGAGGAAGACACTCAACAAGATGGGTTGACACCGTGGCTACAACAATGGACTCAGACATGAGAACGATCGTGATTCTAGCAGAGGACCAAGCAGTGTCTTGTTCCATTGTGCATAGAGTCTATGTGAGTAGGAATCAACCCGAGGGTCTAAAACAACATGAGACAGAAGTGACTGCATCGCACTGATGGGATGGGATGGGAAACAGAACAATAATCTAAGTTAAGAACTTTGTTATTGACTGAAAGTTGTGCAGTTCTCACCCACCTGCCACTCCTGTGGAGAAAAAGGAGGCTGACTGCCTCCATAAATATTTCTAGCCTTGGCAATGCCATAGAGATGCTTTGTTTGTGCTTTAAGGTCATATTGATCCAGCAAGGTGTCCTGCACAGCTGAAAGCTGTTTTTCATTGGGTATTGGATTTTGTAAGGGTATGCTGCCTTCCTCTTTGGACCTAGACAATCAGAGCCACAATAGCCTTTGTAAAGAAAACCATAGGATTAATAAGCATGATTTATTTTCTTGGAATCAAAGTACTTAACAAGTGGTGTGTACTTAGAAAGTAAGATATGGAAGGAGAAGGACTTTGACATGATTTGATCTATGGATTCTTTAAAAGCAGAAGCTGAAGATAGTCTTCTTACCTAAGAAGGGCCTACAAACAACCAGAAAACCCAATATGCCTCCAGAGCCCAGGATGCATTGAGGATGTCCAGTGTCCTCTGAGTATCATCTTCCAGACAGCTCCATGCTTTCCCTTCACTCTCCCAATAGATGCTTCAAACATCAAAACACTCATGTCCCTTGAGCCAATTCCAACTCAGTGAGGACAGGGTGAAACTTCTGCTGTGGGTTTCTGAGACTATAACTCTTTACGAGATTAGAAAGTCTAGTCTTTCCCCTATGAAGGTTTTTGTGGTTTCAACTAAGGTTAGTAACCCAATTTGCCTCCCACTCTGGGTGACTCTCCAATGACCCTGTGCAGGTTTTGGTGATCTCTCACAAAGATGGGAATAAGATGGTGCATAGCGGACTCAGCTTGCTTCCTGAGAGAAGGGCACACAGTGGACATTTGACTTGGCTCGTTTCTGAGTTTGTAAAAAAGACTTTAGGTGACTAATTGCCTATAATAAGCATGTACTTCCTTAGTAATCAGGGGGCAAAATGATTATAAAAGTATACCTTTGGAAATGATAAAACCAGAACTGTCTAGAAGTCTATTTGCAGGATATGCTATGCCAACAAAGGTCAGCACACCTTCTCTATAAAGGTTTAAGTAGGAAGCATTTTATCATCTTTTTATGTCAGACAATGTTTTCCTCAGCCACACAGTTTTGTCTTTGCTGTGTGGACATATTAGAGACACATGAAAACAGATAAAGGTGTTCCAATAGAACTTCACTTAGTTAAATGGAGCAGGGGTGGAGGGAGTTGTGTTTGGCCCATAGTTCTTAATTGACCCTTAGTTTATGGGCATGATTGGGATTACTCAAACTAGTGTTGTCCATTTTCTCTGTGTACAGTCCTGTCTCTGCCTTCACCCTCTCCTTGGTACACAGGATGGCTCTGCCTAGACCCTGTGCCCTTGCCATCAGCCGCACTCTTAACACAGGACTCCACTGGTCAGAACACTGAGATGACCCCACATTCCATTCCTCCAGCTCGAGCCAACCACCCAGCACCCCTGGAGTTGGTTTTCTGCCTGGAATGCCTGGGTCCCAAGACCACATTGCACTGCCATGTTGGGAAATACCAGCTGCCAACACACCTAGCAGGCCCAGACGGGCCTGAGATGGGTCACTATAGGTGACTCACCCAAGGGAATGGTGAAATAGAGATCAAAGGAGAGAGCAGCAGGGAGAGAGAACTCGGCCAGAAGAGAGAAAGAGAAACCCTTGAGTTGTTGAAACCAGACATGCCAACATAGTCACATGCATACCTCAGAGGAGCCACAATATTCCAGGGCCTTTCAGCCCAACAAGGACTAAGCTTTGAAACCCTACAATGCTCAGCTATCTCAACAGAAAGGAAAGAGGCAGGTGGGCAGAATAAACACATATGGGGGGCACCATGTGTTCCAAACTCTCCCCTGCACCTCTTTCAGCTACTCTGATAATCTCAAACCTTCAAATCCTGCTTAGGGAGTGGGTGATTCAGCCCAACCTTCCTGGAGGCTATTTTAGACCATTTTGATCACAAATCTATACAATGTATAATGAGCGAGTTCCCAAAGCTACCAACTCACTCTTTGTACTAGGTATAGAAGTGGCAATTGGATGACAGCCAAAGGTGTGGAAGAAGAGTCACTATAGCAGTATGTGTGCTGGCCAACCAGTGGAAGGTTCTGGAAGCATAGGTGGTTGTTAACTTACGAAGGCCTTGTGTGCAACAGAACCATGTGTTGTTCAGCCTACATCATCCTCAGCAGGTCTGCTCAAGTCTCAGCAAGAGTTCTGCTACCCCTCCCTGTCCCTCCATTCCATCAAGCATGACTTCCTCCTGTCATGATTGACCCCTCCTGATAATGTGTCCTCACATTGAGGTTTTCACTGGCTAATTCTCAGAAACAGATCACCAAGCCTTTCTCCCTAGTCTTACAGTTCCAGTGTTCTCTATTATCAGGAGCTGATTGAAACCATAAGTGGAACTTATACATGGAACACTTCATAGTTAATCAAGGCCAATGTCAAGGGACTCTTGAGCAAACCAAGAAAATGCTCACCAGAGCAATTGACAGTACCTATTGTTAGCTCTTAAAGAGCCTATAGGACTGACTAGAACTGCTCCCTACAGTTTCTGAGAATACAAATCTTTACTGAAACAGAGAGTCTCTTCTTTCTCCTGATGAGCAATTTGGGGGTTGAACCACTGGCCTTGCAGTCAGCATTTCTACATTTAATTCATTGTATGGCCAGTGAGTTACAACACTGTAACTCACAACATATCTATCGTGAGTTACATTATACAACATATATATAAGCTATACAATGAAGAACTATAGCCAGAATGCTCCTCAGAAGGAAAGAGAGCAAGACCTCATCTCACAGACTTTGGGCATGCCATCAAGAGGGTCAGGGTCAGGGTCAGGAGGACATTATGCTTGGTAAAGCAGAGGGTGCAGGTAAAAATGGAAGATCCTCAATGAGATGGAAAAGCAGTGTCTACAACAATGGGTTCAAACATGTGTAGGACCCGGTCATGTTTTGTTCTCTTATATACGGGATCATCCACAGCTGGAAAGGCCGCAGAGGCCCACATCGACAATGAGACAACAGAGATATATAATCTCAGTGTGAAATAAAAGTTTTGGGCTTCTGTCTTGAGACAGAGATATACAAAGGTATAATAATAGCTTTTGTTGGTTTGGAGTTTTATTTTTTATTTTTTGGTATGATTCACAGCTCCTTGATTTCTTAATTCACATTTCTATATTTACCTGACAACTTTTCTCCATGAAGGCAAGTTTTTTTCTTTTAAATGTCAGAATAAGAAGACAATAAATAATGTTAAGAGGACATTGATATTTAAAAAGTGTAAACAGACTGAGAAATATGGTTTGTCACACAAAACAAGCCAGTAATATCAGTAATCTAGGAAGATACCTAATAAATTAAGGAAAATTCATTCTAATATATAGCCAGGCCAAGAAAGTAAGTAGAAAATATATTTACACACAAAACACCAAAGTCTTTCAAGTCCCTAATAAATGTGAAAAATGACTGCCTTCATGAGTTACCCCAAAAAGTAAATTAAGTGAAAAACAAGGTAGTATTTTTCGGCTGTTAGTGTGTCAGATCTTTAATGACATCATCAGAGTTGCTGAGGATGGATGACTGTGTCACTTATTTAGCATCTATATTCGACCACTGGTTTTTCGACATGATGTCATAAATAGTTTTTGTCTACATCATCACACCAGTAGGTAGGACTGATAGGGCTAGTAGGAAAGAGAAGAGCATTTTCAATGATGTAGTGTTCAGCTCCATTGAAAGCATGTTGTGTGTGTGTGTATATGTATGTATGTATATATATACCATCTAGCTGCTTAATGTGGGGAGGCTGGGAAATAGAGTTGATAGAAAGCTATAGACATAGGATAGAAGATTATATGTACATTCAAATGAATTTTTCTAGAACAATGCTGTATAAATATGCTCTTACCCCTGAGTAAAAGCAGTATAAACCTAACTTGTCTCCACAATATGCTGCAATTTGGTGAAGTATCATTGCATCTGCCTGAACATTCTAGGGAGGAGTCTGCAGTGGGTAAGACTACTTGCTAATATCAAGAAAGTTTCATCCTCATATTTCCTAAAAGATTAATGATCCAAAGAGACGGATGGGCAAGAAGACAAAGAGGAGAAAGGATGAGGAGAAGGAAGCAGAAAAAGAGGAGGAGGAACACGTTCCCCTTTCTACTTATCTTTCACTTAAGCAACATTCTGGTAATTTATGATAGTAACACATGAACCATATTGTATTACCTAGACCCTGGCGGAGTAGTGGATCAGCAGTTCAAAACCACCAAATGCATCAGCAGAGGAAGGTGAGGTCTACATCTCCATGGGACAGCTACCGTCTCAGAGACTCTGAGAGACAGGTCTACTCTGTCCTGCAGGGTCAAGAGGAGGCAGAAGGGACTCAATGGTCATGCTTGAGTTTTGTATTTGATACTTCTTTGGAGTCTCATATTCCATCTTTATTTGTCTTAAAAACCTGTTGGCTTGGTTATGCAATCTAAGTTATTTTATTTAATATTGTAAGAAAAAAATCTTAAACCCTTACTAAAGGGGTTCTAAGGTTCTTAATGCAAACTCTATGAACTTTTTATCAATTCCCCCAAAACAAATGGGTTAGATGTTGATGTCGCCTAGAGAGGCCAGATATCTCTGAAAGTCTTCTTACCTAAACTCTAGTGAAGAAGAACTGGTTCCCTGCTACCTAGTCCATCAACCACTGCACCCTGAGAGGGCCTGGGACTTTAATGAACCTTATTGCTCGGTCTGCTCCCTCACAGTCAACAGTTGTGTCTCTCTTGGTGCTGTTGTTGTTAGGTGTCATGGTGACGTTACGCACAACAGAAGAAAACACAGGTTCTGCACCAAACTTAATTGTTCCTACACTTGAGCCCATTGTTGTAGTCATGGTGTCCACCCTGACTCATTGAGGGTCTTCCTCTTCTTCACTGTCCCGCTACTTTACCAAGCATGATGTCCTTCTCCAGGACCTGGTCTCTCCTGGCAACATGTGCAAAGTTTATAAGATGAAGTCTTCTCATCCTTGCCTCCAAGGAGCACGCCAGTTATACTGCTTTCAAAATAGATGGGTTTGTTCTCATAGCAGTCCATGGCATCTTCATTATTCTTTTCCAGCTCCACAAAGTCTTATGGAAACCTTCTTCTGCCCAGGAGGCCATGGTACTTTCAATATTCTTTGCCAGCACCACAATTCAGATGCATTGATTCTTCTTTGGTCTTCCTTATTCAATGTTCAACTTGTACATCCGTCTGAGGTCTGAGGTGATTGAAGTACCATGGCTTAGGTCAATGTGCCACAGCCCGGAAATCACCCTTTTAACTCCTAGGCACCATGAATTTTTGTCAGGCAGCATCCCAAAGGTCATATTGCTGGACCAGCATTTTTTCAGCTGGCAGCATCCAACCTGAGAAATTTACCTTGATCCTTACCTTGGGCAAGTTTGCCCTCCCTATCTGAACAGGAGACAAGCAGGTCAGCTTTATGTGGGAGTCACCTCGGTTTTCAAAAGATATGATGAGCAATGCTTGACCCTTGATACATATTGTAGCCACCCAGCTGCCAGATTCCACCCACGCCTATAAGGCTGAAGCTAGAGGCCCCAGGCATCCTTATTAGTAACAGCTGCCCAGGAGATTCTAAATGCTGATATGGATGAGAACTGCTGTATTTTTCACACAATCATTTTCTTATGGAACAACATTTCTGTCTCAGAAGGAAGGGGCAGATCCCAGCCCTGTCCTCCACATCTATTATCCATTGTCTCCTGAGATCCTTGTGATTCACCCTGGGGCAGACAATGATGATGGCATTTACTCTTGAAGGAAGTACATGCAGAGCTGTTACCCTTCCCTGAAGGTGCTGGGAAGTGTCCACCTCCATCTGGTGTGAGAAAGAAGGAAAGACGTAAATAATAAAAGTCCCTCGGGCTTTGAGGTCAGGATGGTGCCAATGGTTCAAGACAGAATTGTTGCCCCAAAATCTGCAATTTTGATTTTTCCCAGAGACACCTTGGAAGGAAGGTTTGTGATCATGCAAAACCTCAGGTGCTGAACACTCTGGAGCACATTTCTGACACTTCCGAGAGCACCATTGCTTGGAATTAACCCAACTACTATTGGCAGACCAAATTTTTTTTTTCTTAATTTGGAGTCAAATAGACCTGGGTTACCTCCATGTCAACTCTGGAATATTAGAGGGTCTCATGACACTCGATGAGCTTTCATGATCCTGTTTATGGATGAGGGGGACTCGCCCAAATGTACCTGAGCCTCCCAGAGTACATTTGCTAATATCTGGAGAAGATGCTGGTGGTGCTGTGGGCTAGGTGTTGGGTTGTCCGTTAAAGGTTGATGGTTCAAACTCACCAACTCTTTGTCAGGATGTTGCTGCCTGTCTATTCCTGTAAAAGCCAGCAGTCTCAGAACTCCTCTGGAGCAGCAGTTCTCAACCTGTGGGTCATGACCCTTTCACAGGGACTGCCTGATTCATAACAGGAGCAAACTTAAGCTATGAAGCAGCAACAAAAATACTTTTTTGGTTGAGGGTGTCCACAACATGAGGGATTGAATGACATGACTGCCGTCTTCGAAAGGTGGAGAACCACTGCTCTGGATGACAGAATTGACTAGATGACAGCGAGTTGGCTGATTAGTTGGGAGGAAAGTGCTGTTGGCATTTACTACACAGGAGAGCCTCCTGCAATCAGAAAGATCCAGCCCCAGATGACAAAGGCAGGGGGCGGTAGGGAGAGAGATTTGGGAAATTCTGTGATAGCTCAAAATATTGTTGAGATTCCATTGAGTCAATGACCCTCTGTACAAAAAAAAATGAAACGCAGCCTCACCATGCTGCTTTTGTCTGAATTCATTGCTGCAGCTCAAAATGGTGAGGGTGAGTCATGTTCTACAAAGAGTTTTCACCAGAGTTAGAACTCGACAAGGACTTAAGGAATGTCATGCTCTCAAATCCCCTTGCTCTCCTTGCTTGGGCATCAGATCTGCCCATTTTCCATCCTTGCATCTGGCAAGGTAACCCTTGCAGCCTGGGCTGGAGGCCTTGGAGAATGGTCTGTCTGCACTAGGTCCCCTTCTGTCTCCACAGGGAGTTGGGGTGGTTCCCTCCAAGCTCAGGTGGAACCAGCCTTTGGCTTTATCTGCCCCAGTCATCTTGAGGGCCAGGAACTCCGCCCAGCTGCCAGCGTGAGAACCTGGGTCTCTGGAAGGAAGAGGCCAAACTGAGGAGGCATCTGCCCTTATCACGTCCTCCCATCACCTGGTGGGGTTGTTCAGCTCCAAAGTAGGCCAACTGCCCTGGGTCTTGTTGAAAGGAGACCCAGAAACCAGTGGGGCAAGAAAAAGCTGCTCTGCTGGTCTGAGGAGGCTGGAGTCAGACAGCCCCAGGAGGCCCCACTGTCCTGAGAGAAGGGACCCTGGGTGGCACAACTGGGCATGGTGGGTCACTGAAGAAAAAGAGAGCTGCTACAGAGTGCTGGGTGGCATGGGTGACGCCCCACCACTAACATAATGACTGATGGTTGACATTCACCCAGCAGCATCCCAGGGGAAGGGTAGAGAAGTTCTTCTGTACAGATGACAGCCTCAAAAACTGGTAGGAACACAACTCTGCCCCATCACACATGGAATGGCCAGGTGTCAGAATGGACTTGATAGAATTCAACTTGTTCCTGTTTTGCTGGCATCCCATGGGCACACAGGGCACGGGATTCATGAAACTGCCACTGCAGCTCAGAGATGCCATTGGCTCTCCTTAGGCTGGAAAGGGAAGAAGGACCAAAGCCAGCACGTCCCTGCTTGGTCTGGCTTCCTGGATGCAGCTGTCATGACCCAAAAGTAGTGACCACACTTTGCTTAGCCGGTTCAGAAGGATTCTCAAAGGCTAACTAGCAAGTATCCCTGCCTCTCTCATCTGTGCTGCCTCCACCAGGGAGTGATCCGTGGGAAGCCCCCAGTCCCCAGTCCCAGGAACAAGCTTCCCCAAGACTCGCATGCTACTCTCATGCCTAGTTCCAAAAACAGTATGAAGGTGAGAGCAAGATTCCCAGTGATGCTCTTGAAGCTTCTTTCCCCACAAAACATGATTGACTGTGGATCTCTCTCTTTCTCAGATCTGATTTCCTGTCTGTCGTCCCTGCAAGGATGGAAAACAAAATAACCCCCCAAAAGTCATTCGTGATGTTTCCAGTCAGTGGATTCTGAGAACTACCCCTCCCCACCAGCCTCCCAAGGAGCTACGGCCATACTAAGTGGACAAGATTTTAACATTGGTAAAATGGGACACCAATGATGGGGGGTAGAAGAGGGGGCATATCCCCTTCCTGTTCTCCCACCATTCCCTAGCTTGTCATGCATTCATTCCAAAAATTGGGACTTGGGAAAAAATGCCTTGGGACATGGGAAAAATTGTTTAGAAGTGGGACATCTCGTCACTTTACCATAGACCCCTCTCTGCTCCTACCTCCTGAGAGCATGAGCTAGCCAAAGCCCTCCCTTTCTCACTCAGAGTCTTTTCACCTGCCTCTCCCCCATTTCAGCCAATTTCAGGAGAAGAGACTATAATCCACTCAGCACCCCCAAGATTAAGGACTATCCATGGTTCAAATCCTGTCTCTTGAACCGAATAGGACTGTGCTTGAAATCCTGGCAGGACATGCGTGTCCAACTTGGTCGCTGTGGTTCAAAGAAGACCTGGGTTGATGACGTTCCATTTTGGAAATGTGGCCCAAGGGTGCACATCACTTGCAGTCATCTCAACTCTTGGTGATGCTTGTGGCTGTTAGTTTCAAACTGCTGGGGGAGGTTTCAAAGCTGTGACATGTTCAGAGCAGAGTACTAGACCGGTCTTCCCAGAGACCGTGAGGTGAGTTCAGACGATCACCCATCACCTGTTTGCTGAGAGCTGAACCTTTTACAACACCATGTATTGTGGGCATGGCTGAGAGGAAAGACTGATGGCTGAGGTGCAATAAAAAGTGGTGAGTCCATGCGGTGTCAGAAGGTCCTCTACAGAGACCTCTTGAAGCTGGAAGACATAAAAGGGTCCATTGATGTGACCACTCCGGGCTGTCCAGAGCCTCTCAGCTGAGCAGCAGCCCCCTCTGCCTCCTCAACTGTGCCCCTGGGAAGTGGGCAACTCCACAGAGGACCCATCACTGCCTCCTCTTCTTCCTGCACTAACCTGGAGATAGCAATCGTTGGGAAATGCATATTAGGCTCATTATCAATGCAATTTGCAAAGCAGTGGAGCTGCCCAGGCAGGTAGATGTGCAGTCTTTTCTTCTCCTTGTCTCCTTCCCCCTCCCACCATGAGAAATCAGGCGAGGAATGGCTCACCTCCCTCGGTTTAGGACCCTGAGGAAATACTAAGAGGTTGTATTCCGTGATTCTTTCACAAGCCCCAGATAGAAAATACAACATGAAGAGACTGATACATACCACCTACACCGATATGCACAAGAGAGAGGCATGCTCAAGTGCATTCATTTGCAAGCTTCAAATGCCAGAAGGAGATAGGTTGTGTACATATTGGAGGCTAAAGAGTGCCGCCAGCCCTCTGCATTCAAATATCAGATGCCCCACACAGCCATAAGCTCTGCATGTGGCGCAGAGTCTTCCATGCACAATAGGGGCAACCGTGTTGTCTACCACCCAGGTGCTATTCATTCAGTGAGATGGGTGGAAGCAGTACTTCAACCGTGAGTCCACATCTGCCAGTGACCATGAGGATGGGGCCAGACAAGAGAGTGTTTCACACCATGGGGTATAGGGTCTCTCTCAGTCATAATCAAATCCATAGACCTTAGCATCATCTCAACAGGTGGCATGCAGTTTCTGTTCAGTCACTAGCTTAAGGACAAGGGGCTTTTCCCATACCTGCAAAGACCCCCTTAGAGGAGGTTGGAAAGAAATCAGGCAGCATTTGGGCACCTATGAGAAGCTCCCTAACTGAGCATGCACAGAGCAAGACCACTCAAATCAGGTGAAACCTATCCTGCACCTGAAGTATATCACACAGGTAGACCTAACTCAGTCAATGAGGTCGACCAATGCTTTCAACCCTGCATGCCCAGCCAGAGATGCTGAAAGCTGGCTGTGGGAAAGCCAGTTTCCCACTTTTATCCTGCTATTTATTGTTCAGTGGCAGGTGGAGAGTGAGGGTCTCCTTCCTCTGCATGGGCAACATGAGCCCAATCCAGACCTTCTCAAGCCCAAAGGCTCTTCACCAACATGCTCTAACCTCTAGGGTTCTTGAGCTTCTAACTTCCTGGAATCCCCCGGCCCCCAAGTTGCACATGGTGTGGGTGCTCTTTTCCACATGGTTGTTTCATGTCCAGTTGTGAACCCCGGTGTGGTTTCCACACAAGTGGGCACACTTTCCAGAAATAGCACATACTCCTTTGAGCCTACAAAACCTGAAACTTGTCCTGTCCTTCATAAAAACTCACTCAGATCACACAACGTGCTTTGGTGTGAATTTTGCAAGCGTGTGAAACAAAGAAACCGGAAACCTAACAGTTTGGTGCCATGACTTGGATGAACTTTTGGATTCCACATTTAAGGTAAGACCAGCCTGGGACACTTTTGTCTCTTGAGCAGACACAGATCTCTGCCTCACAGAGTCTTTTGGTGCACTTTTCATTTTGATGTCACCTCACCACCTTTGAGAGACTGAGAAACTCTGGAAGCTAGTTGAACTTCTAAGTGCCAGAGATAGACTGCAAGGCATGCAGTTTGAAAACACCGGCCACTGTACGAGGGAGATGAAACTTCCTCCTCTTCTCAGACTTGTGTGTGGATTTTACAGGATTTAATCCTGCCTTTCAAAGCTCTTGCCAGCTGAGAGTCAACCCTTCAGCAGCTTGGCTAGAGGCCATGTGTAACTAACTTATGGCTGCTGGAGCCCCATATTCCTTCCCACTGCCTGTCTGCCTCTCCACTCCACCATGTGTCATCCTTTCTGCTCTCCTGTGCAACCCCTTACCCCATGTTCCCCTAAGCCTCCCTTCCTCTGATGCAGTCAGAAAACTGCTACCTACAGTTTTTAGGAACTCTGTTCCCCGAAGCCCTTTCGCATTTCAATATTTCCCTCCATGTGATTGCCTTCCTGGTAACTGCTCATGAAAGTCCTTTAAGCAATGTGTTGTTTAAATCCATTGATCTCTTTGAAGGATGCTGGTTCCCCACACTTCCTCCCCTCAGACCCTCCAACTCAGGCATTTCTCGCAGGGCAACTGAACACGTGACTTCATGAACCTTACCAAGATGGCATCTTCCAACCTCGACCACCAATTTGTTGCAGTACAACTGATCATGTGATCTTGTACTGACCTCACATTGGTACCCAATGCTCCAACATGTGGTCCGGGGCAGGGATTTAGTGACTAGGTCCACCCAGTTTCCATGATTGGGAATCCAGATTCTACAGAACCCAGTGGGACCTAGAAATGGTCATAACGATCTCTTCATTTGGGGCTCAGGCAACCCCATAATTGCCCTTACTCATTCGAAGGAGAGCGCTTCCTTTCCTTTTGATGAGTCTAGTCCATGGTACATTACCTTCTGTTGCTCTAGTTGGGCCTTGGCCCTAGACGTCTCTGTAGTCTTTTTCTGCCAAGAAGTTTAGAACTTGTACTGTAAGAACTATACACTGTTTCTGAGTATTGGAGCAGATGAGGAAGGTGTCTATGCATTGTAGGACTGGGTCTCCTCTAAAGTAAGGTCAGCGAGGTCCTGGCTTAGAGCTTGTTCAAACAAATGGGCAGAGGGGGGCATGGGGAGGCTATCTCAGAAGTCCATGGGCAACATTGTCCAAAAAAGCTGGTATAACTGCTCCTGTTCCAATTTGTATTCAAAAACAAAAAAGGAACTGACTCTGAGAGTCCAGCAGGATACCAAAAAAGGCACCCTTCAAATCCAGGATGCCATACTACTGTGTGTAGTTAGGAATTTCCCCCAGGAATGTATAATGGTTAGGTACAACTGGATGCAATGGGATCACTGCTTCATTTATTATCTTGAGGATTTAAACCAGGCAGTAAGACCCATCTTTCTTTTTAACTGATAATATTGGGATGTAACATGAGGAATTAAGAGGAACCAAAAATCTGTGCTGGCAGAATTTATTATTAAGGGATTGTAATCCTTTGATGGCTTCAGGTTTCAAAGGGTATTTCCTCTGGTGGGGAAACAGGGTTGGGCCTTTTAGGAAAGTCTTTACAGGGGTGCATATTGAGCTCTTCCAGGGATTCCTGTATGTCCTAGACTTCAGGGTTCATGACATTTTTTCACTGTTCCTGTGTGGTGTTTTTAGCTCCTCTGAAATACGGAACATTTGGAAGACCCTATGATAATGTAGGTGTGCGGCTTAAGAATGACATCTGGGCCTACAAGGGAAGTTGGACATTGGAGGACTACTAGAAAGCTAGATCCTAGCGAAACCACTAGATGAAAGTCTGAAAGGGAAGTGACGTCGAGCAGCTCCTGTGGGACACAGGTCAAAGGGATTCAATGGATTGACTCAAGGTTCTTCTGCTTCAAGCTCCAGCACTGGGTCTCCTAGACCCTATGAAAAAGTTTTTCCTATATGCTCATGAGAGAAAAGTTTTTCTATAAGCTTATTAGCACTCATTGGAGGGCTGATTCAAAAGCTAGGCCCCCAGCTTCAGCCAGTGGCATACTTATCAAAGAGGTCACATCCTACCTCATCTGGGCTGGCTACCTTGCCTACATACAATATCTGCAGTGGAACTTTTAGTCCAAGAACCAATTAAGCTTTCCATAGGCAGAACTTCAGAGGTCCTGACTAACCATAGAATCTCTGAAGCCCTGCAAGTCAACTGTTATAACTGACTTTCTGATAATTGCCTATTAAGATATCGATTTCTTCTTACAGAAGACCCTCATGTCACCTTCCAGATTTGCAGTACCCTCAATCCAGTTGCATTACTTCTTACCCCTGGAGAGCACTCTGAGCCCTTTGAGCTATTGTCTATGATTAATCTGCCTCAGCTGGACCTTAAAAACCAACTGTTCGCTGTAGCAGACTGTGACTGGTTCTCAGATCATACCAGCTTTGTGACTGATGGTGTGTACAGGGCTGGCTGTGACATTGTTTCTCTCGACCAAGTTATTGAAGCCAATCCCTTGCCCCTGGGTACTTCAGCCTAGCTAGTTGAATTTATCGCTTTGTCATGGGGTCTCAAGCTAGCAGAGAGAAAGTGATTAAGGCTGTACACTGATTCTAAATATGGGCAGTTTGTTCTCCATGCCTACGTTCAATCTGTCAGGAAAGAGGATCTCTAATTACCCAGGGAAGCACCATTAAGTATTGAGGTGTGGGAGTGGGGAATCTGGGCACTCTTAGAAGCATCCAAAAACCTACTGACATGGCAGCAATGCACTGCTGAGGGTACCAGAAGGGTAACTGTGGGCAATCAAGCAGTTGACAAGGCAGCCAGACAGACAGCCCTGGGTACGAACCTCCTAACCTCCACAAACACCTTAATTCCCTCAAACCAGCTTCCTCTTCCCCATTACTCTCCAGAAGAAGTGGAATAGACTAAAACTCAGAAATTCTGCCTCCAGTCCAATGGACGATGGGAGAAAAATGACAAACTCTTTTTGCCACAAAGATTACAGTGGAAAGTTATAAGATCTTTCCATGATGCCACTCATTTTGACTATGAACTCCCTTGATCCTGCTCACGCAACAGTTCTGTGGAGCCAACCTAACCTCATCTATCAAGTCGGTATAGTAACCTCGCACTGTCCCACCTGCAGATTAGCACTCTCCAAGGGGTGCTTAGAAATCACCTTGCTCAGCCCATCCAGTGCAGCGGATCCTATGCTGCATAAGACTGGCAGATAGATTTTGCCCATGTTTCAGCAGTCCAAGGATTCAAGCATCTTCTAGAGTTCATAGACACCTTACCAGATGGATTGTCGCGTACCCCTCCCATATTGAGAGCACTCATGAAGTGTCTAAAAGGTTACTTCAGGAAAGAATTTCTCAATTTGGGTTTCCCAACTCACTATAAAGTGATAAGAGGCCTGCTTTCATCTCCCCAGTCATTCCAGCAGTCTCTGAACAAATGACCTATTGTCTACACTGTGCCAGGAGGACACAGTCCTCAGGATTAACCAAGACTTAGAGCTAACCCTCCAGTTTCCTGGGATGCCCCCCAAGATACACACATGTGGATGCTTTTAACCATGTGGTTGTTTCATGCTTTCCAGCATGTACCCTCTCGAAACGGTAAAACCTGAAATGTGTGCTGTCCTTCATAAAAACTCACTTGGTTCATATAACGTGGTTAGGCACAGATACTTTCAGTGTGTGAAAAACAAACCCAGGTACAACTCACTCCAGAAACATGGCAGTTTTAAGGTCTTATTGCACAGGTGAAAGTCCAGCTTCTTCTCAACCTTGACCTTGGTGAAATATTGACTAGGGTTCTTACATAATTTGATGTCAGTGTGGGATTTGAGAGGACTAAGAGTAAAGGGGTAGAGTCTAGTTTGTCAACAAAATCATAGCCAATGAGGCCTCCATGTGAGCCTGGCCTTCTGATAATTCTAGGAGATCCTGTATTTCTTTTTGGAGGTGGGAGACACTATCTCTTTCTTTACTCCCTCCCTGGGATGATGCTCTACTGACAAGGCACATGGTGCTATGCCCTGGGAGCTGGAGAAGTCACATGGACCTATCCTGATGCAACCAGACTTCTGAAGCCAGAGAAGGCACAGGGAGACCCCTGCATGTGCTCAGATGTACACAATGCCACTGAATCCCAAAACAGGCCAACTCACTGGCCTGTGAGCCTTCTGTATTTGGCATCCTTGCATGTGCTTCGTGAGTATTAAGAGGACTTTATAGATTGATATAGGACATATAGGCCAATATCAGACTTATGGACTTAGGTAGAACTGCATTGGGATGCTTTCTTAATGTACAGTTATCTTTTATTCAAAACTCTCTTTTACACACATATAAATGTCAATGAATTCTTTTCTTGAGTCTACCCAGACTAACATACTGACTTTTTCTGAGCTCCAGATTTCAAGTCAGTGAAATTCTTAATTGTGAGGCCTCCTAGCCTTCAATTAGTGCCTGGAGTGTTGGAGGGCTGTTCTCTCTTCTCTCTGTCTCTCTCTGAGACTCTCTAAATAGATGAGGTGAAATTCATAGGATGATGCTCTGTATACTCTTAGATCAGAAGCATTCCTAGAAAGGATCAGAAAACATCAATCTTTGTTGCAGCTTTGTTTCTTCTCTTGCAATCCCCGTCTTTCAGGATATGCCAACTCTGTCTCACAAAATTCTGGATTGGAAGAGCTTCCGGTGCTGTGAATGACCACAAATCAAGGAAGCATCTGGATGAGCAGGTCACTGGGAGGCACCCTCCCTTCAAAGCCCTGAGCACTGGTGAGAAGCTTCTGACAACTGGCCATTGACTTCCCACACCTTGAAAGAGAAAGGCCAAAAGATTTTAAAAGCCCTGCTAATATCTCCTGCTTCCATCCCAGAATGTGACCTGTCTGTTCATCTCAGGTCCCAGCTCTTTTGATGTTAGGAGGCTTCCAAAAACATATGGGAAAACTGAATGTGAAGATAATAGCATTTTTCATCAACTTTTGGAAGCCCGCTCATAGACTAGCACACCTCTTGCTCTAGGGTTTGGTGCCCCCTCTTGCTGGAATGAATGAATCAATTAAATGCATGTTATACATGGTTGATGCCCCATTTCTTCTCTGTTTTCTTTTCCTATTCACCAGATACTTTTCTCTGTGCAAGGGACATCTGATTGGGAAGAAGAGGATGGGGTGAGTGGTGCTTGCCCATGAGTTTTCTAGAATTCAAACTTGTCTGCAATGCAGTGAATGCTTTAGTGTGTTCCTTCTACTCATAGTCCTTATCACACCAAATGACCCTTTCTTTTTCTAAGAGGTCTGGGATAGATGGTGGGATAGGTGGTGGGTGTTTTCTAGAGAAAAAAATTCAGAGGCGCTCATCTGTATATAGGCGAGAACTTATATCAAAAAATAATTTTGTCCCAACAAGGTACCCCAGTTCGATCCCACACAAGTCCATGGGTCAGCTGGCACCTGGAGTCTTCTTCAGACTCACATTACACCAGGCAGATGACAAGGAACGATGCAGTGGGAAGCAGGGAGCTCACAGGTCCATGGGGTGAAGAGTCATGTGGATTGAGGTAGATGGGAACAAGTCAGGGTGCTGGCAGCTCCCAAGGGTGGGCAGCCTACCTGGGGCCATCCTGGAGACAGACAAGAGGAAGGGAAAGGGCAAGAGAGAGAAGTTTGCTATTTCTGGTATAAGAATGCATCCCCACAAGGAGCCATCTCTAGGATATGAGGTGATTGGCAAGGTAAACTCCACCCACATCTGACAAGTGTCACACTGGCACACAAGAAATCTAACCATGACAGTGAGGGAAGGTATTGAATTTTGCTGGGTATAAATAAAGCCAAGTCAAAAGGAGGAAGGAGATCTCACTACTAGCAAGAGCCTAGAATGTTCTCTGTCTTCTGAACTCTGAGACCCTTGATTCAGGAAGATGGCCTTGACCTAATTGGAGAAGTACTAGAAGAACCAAGAACCTGAGTGGTAGATTTCCCAGCCTATAGAGCAAGTAAAGTTTGAGGGCTTCGGATAAGGGGCTAGCTTGTGGAGTAGGGTGCCTCGGGCACTTAATTTAAGGAGTTAGAGGTGATGGCCTTCAAGTTGAGTGGAGTGTTCTTTGGGTATTTCTTAGTATCTCTTGGAAATCTTTGTCACATTGCTTGAGCAGAGCAGAGACCAGGCTGGGAAGCAGAGGGCCAGAGAGAGACCTGTTTATGGGCAAGGCACAGAAGAAACTAGCCTCACCGGTCAACTGTTTCCTGGGTCTTTCTCACTTGACGTGTACCTTGTTGGAAAGCAAGGATGTTATTATGAGGACTAAATAAGGTGCCCCTGACACAAGTCACTATATATATATATATATATTATTTTTTTGCTTATTGATTTGAGACGAGCTTGTTGGTCACTATAGACTCCAAGTCCATTCTGATTTTGCTTTTCTTCCTGTTTTATCTTAAGCCCCTCAGAACACTTTTAAGGTTTGAGGGATAATGAATCTGGAAGGATTTTTGTTTGTTTGTTTTTAAGGAAGCATGTTGTATATATTTACACAACCCCTGTCAAGAAATGAAATCAACAACACTTTGCTGTTAAATCCTTTATACATGTAGTTATGTTCCTTCCTCCCACATCCTTCTTCCCTCCTTGTCTATCTCCCTCACTAATAGCCCATCCTAACCCTCTCCCGTCCCTTCCCTATGCCTGGTCTTCTTACAGTCATCAAAGTCTTGTCTATTGGTATATAGACCACACTTCTTTTTCTTAATAACACTAGTGTTACAAAATATTCATCTTTTTAAGATTGACTGAGTTTACTTTGCATTATGTTCTCTTAATAAAATGTTTAAGGGAGTTATCATTATTTTTATTGATGCATGATATTCCATTATATGACTGTACCAAAGCATGGTTATCCATTCCTGTCTAATCAAGGTTTTTGTTTATGTCCAGGTTTTTTATTGTGATAGGATTTACTTGTTTGAAAATAAGCCCCTAAGACCTCAGACCCTATTTTATCTGTTAGCTGAAAATCATCTAACTTCTTCATGATATTTTGCTATCGCACCTGTATCTTCTGTGTTCTCTCTTTGAAGGTGAGTATGGATCCAGGCCATGAGGTGAGAACTAATTGTTCCTAAGTTGGAGCTAGGATTTAGTAGGCATCCCAAATCCATGCCTAGATCTATGTTTGTTTTTGCTTTTCTCTTTCAATTTCTCTTTTAATTTGTCATTACTTTGGAGTCAATACATATGTCATATCATCTCATAGTTCAAAGTGACATCTTTGCTTTTTGACACACAAAAGATATCCTTTGCACCAGATTTGTCCAGTGAAATGTGTCCTTTCATTTCCTATGTGTTACTTCTATGGCCTTTGATGACAGATTCAAGAAAATGAAATCATCAACAATGCTGATCTTTTCTGCATTATCACAAAATTGTCTCTTGGTCCAGTTGTGATTAATTTTGCTTGCTTTACATAGAGGTATTGTGTTGGGCCAGACTGACTAGAGAAAAAATTCTAGTGACATTCATATATGTGTAAGATAGAGTTTTGTATCAATAAGTAATTGCATATTGGGAAAACGTGACAGTACATTCTAACTCAAGTCGATAAGTTCAACACTAGACCATATGTCCCTATTCAGACTCATGCAGTCACATGGAATGATGCAGAATTCAGGGAGATCACAGGCTGGTGTGTGCAAAAAGTTAAATAGATCCTGTGGTGGTGGTAATATCCCAGTGCTGTGGCACAACTAGGGTCAGCAGGCAGGAAGAAGGTGAAGGTGGAGAGAAAAAAGGAGGTTCCCAGTGTCCTTCTTATAAGAAGGTCATGCCGAGCAGGAGGCACCATGAAGCTATGACTGATTGACAGGTTGAATACTACACCTGCACTTTCATACATCTTCAAATTGACATTTTGTTTATAGCCTTTGATCTTCATCAGTTAGTACTTCAAGACCTCTTAAATTTCAGAAAGCAAGATTATGACATCTGTATATTGAAAGTATTTAATGAATCTTCCTCCAATTCTGATGCTGTTTTTTAATATATATTCCAGTTTTTTGGATTATTTGCTCAAAATGCAGACTGGATACATATAATGAAAGGTTACAACATAAACACATATATTTCCTGATTTTAAGACATGAGGTATTCCATGTTCTGTGAAGATGATTATTGCTTTTTTATCTATATACAGGGTCCACAGGGTACAAAAACTAATTGCTCTGGGAATCCCATTCTTTAAAATGTTATCCATAGTTCTTTATCCACATAGTCAAAATCTTTGCATAGTCAATAAAACAGTATTTTCTCCTTTCTGCCCTAATCTATCTGGTGTCAACAATGTTGTCTCTCGTTCTAAGTCATCTTCTGAGTCTGGCTTGAGTTTCTGATAGTTCTTTGTTGATGTCTTGCTGTTTATCTTCTTTGGCTACTAATTGGCAGAATATTATTTGTGTATGATATTAATGTTATTTCTCAATCACCATACCCATATTGTTTGGGGTCACAGGTAAAGAGAGATTTATAGTAACTGGTGTTACATAAAAAAGAGGGATAAATCACCATGCCTGGCAAGTAAGTGAAAGTTATTCTTGACAATGTGCTTCGGTTAGTTCTTACTATATGACAAACCAAGCCAAGCATGCTGGCTTCGATCAACAGGCACTTATATATCCTATAGTTTTTCATGTTAACAAGTTTGATCAGCTCAACTGGGAAGTCCTTCTGGGCTTCGCTGGACTGGTCTGTTCATTGGTCCACAGTGAGTTGGTGTGTAAGCTCGAGCTAGCTGCTTTATGATGACCCAAGCAGGGGAGACTAAAGTGACTGGGACATCTCTCCATATGAAGTAGGGATTACAGATTGAATTGTGTCTCCAAATATTTGTATTAAAAATCCATATCCTGTATATTTGAATCTACCCCTTGTCTATCAGTTTGATGAAGGTGCAGGGGGTGGACTTGAAAGACTTCCTGATGGAGATCAAGGATTTCAGCTGTATGGATTACAAATCAATGAAAAGGCAACTAACATCCTCACAACTGACCTGATTGGTAACATCAAGATAAATGGAGAAGAGATAAAAGTTTTAAAGATTTCATCTTGCTAGGATCCTAAATCAATGCTCATGGAAGCAGTAGTCTAGAGATGAAACTGCACATTGTCTTGGGTAATTATGCTTCATAAGACCTCTAAGGTGTGCCTGACCCAAGTCATAGTATTTTCAATCTCCTCACACATATGTGAAAGTTGGACATTGAATAAGGAACACCTAAGAAGAATCAATGCATTTGAATTATTGTGCTGGTGAAGAATATTGAAAGGACCATGGACTGTTAAAAGAACCAACACATCTGTATCGGAAACTCATTAGCCAGAAAGCTCTTTGGATGAAAGCATGCAAGACTTTGTCTCGTATCCCTTGGACATGTTATCAGGACAAACCAGTCCCTGGGAAAGGATAGCATGCGTGGTAAAGTGGAGGGCCAGTGAAAGTAGAGTCAGCTTAGCTTGCCAAGATGGATTGGCACAGTGGCTCCAACAATGGGCTCAAGCAGAAGAACAATTGTGAGAATGACACAGAACCACACCATATCTCCTGCGATTGTGCCTGGGATGGCTATGAGTAGGAATCGCTTTAATGATACTAAACAACAACTCTCCCTCTGGGTTTATCTGGGTTTTTCCATGATTCTGGGTAAAGGAGGCCACAGAACCAGTGCATTTGAATTGTGATGCCAGTGAAGAAGATGAAAAGTACCAGGGACTGGCAAAAGAATAGATGCATTTATCTTGGAAGAAGTATCTCATCTCATGCACTCTGGGGAAGAACATCGTGTACAGTAAAGAGAGAGGAAAGCCTTTAATGAGGTAGACATCACCTTTCCTGCTCCCATGGATGCAAACATAGGACTAATTTTGAGGCTGGTTCAGGACCAGGCAGTGTTTCCATCTGTTCTACACAGCATCACTATTACTCAGACATGCCTCAATGATACCTCACAACCACATGCTTGTGTATGTGCATCTATTTCCCCCATACTTTTATTGGGGGATCTAACAGCTCTTATCACAATCCATACATTCATCCAGAGTGTCAAGCACATGTGCATATAGGCCGCCATCATCATTTTCAAAACATGCTCTTCCCACCTGAGCCCCTCAGCATTGACTCCCCATTTCTTCCCCCTCCCTCCACGGCCTGCCCTGCCTCATGAATGAGGGTTTTATTTTTCCATTTTGAGGAGCTCAAACCAAATGAATTCTGAGTTATACAAATGGGTAGTGTAGACATACAGACACAGATACCAAGGGAGACAGAGGCCCAACAGATCCAAGCATCAGGGGCAGACCCAACAGCAGGAGGTAAGAGGAGCAGGGGGAATTATCATTTAGGAAAGCATGAGGCCTTTATTTATCAGGATGGAAAATTTGGCAAGAGAAATTGGTGAGGGTTGTCTGACCAGATCAACTGATCTCTCCAAAATGTGCACGTGAAAGATGTAGCAGTGATGAATGAGTTATCAATATTTTAGACTAATAATAATGACCAGAATCTGTTTGATTGAAATTATTGTCTCTCCTCTTCCCCATTTTTCCATCAGATTCACAAGTAAGTCACTAGCTTTCCGGAAGTCAAAGGGGTGACTCACTGAGACTGTGCTGAGTAGGGTGTGGACAGGTCTTTGAGGAGCCCACTAAACCAGCCAGGGGGGTCCAAAGAACCCCACCCAACCCTCAGAGCCAGCATCTCTGTCTCTTGGGCCTTGGGCCAAGTTTCTCCAGGGTTTGAGACTGAAGTGAAATGGCATTTGACATGACTGCCCTGGGTTGGATTTCAACTATTAAAAATAAAACTCAATTCAAGACAGAGTTGGGGAGGGAAGTTGTTGGAAGTGGGGTGTTGGGGCCTGAGGTTTTCCCTGGACTTGGCAAGATGTTAAATGTAAATGTTTCTTTTATGTCAGAATGACCATGTCCCTCCACCTTCTGTCCTCTCTGCCTGGTTCAGATTATTAGCTGGAGCTGCACGCCCAGCAGCCAGGGAACAATGACCCCTTTATTCAGAAGGCAAAGCTGCGCCCAGCGACTGAGAGAGGGCCGGGCTGACAGGCCTGGGGTCAAGGACACATGGAAAGTGCTCCCTGCCCAGTCCGGGGCCCCTGCCTCCCTCAAAGTGGGAGGTTCCACGTCAGGAAACCAAAGACCTGCTCGCCAGAGCCAGGAGCCAAATCTGGCTTCTTGAGCTGTCGTTTGCAGTACACGCACAGCTGCTTTTCTCCAAAGAGCATGATGAGGTAGCAGGGGTAGAGAGAGTCCCAGCTTCAGGACTGGATTTCCTGCAGGACCCTAGCTGGTTGTGTGTCCTCAATCTTCTCGCCCTACCGTGGAACTCCCAGGCTAGTCCCCACTCTGTGACTCTGAGACTGGCCTCGTCTCTGAGGTTTCTGGTCAGTCCTTTCTGTGAGATTCCCAGGATACCCTCCTCTCTGAGACTCCTAGACTTTCTGAGGCCCCCAGAATAGGGCCCTTTTTGAGATGCCCAGGCTATGTCCTCCAGAGACTCTTAGCTTAGCCCCTTTTACTGGGGTTCCCAGGAGAGCCCTCTGTGATAGGTAAGATTTTGTGCCAACTTGAATGGCCAGAATTCTCAGTGATTTGGCAGTTAAGATGTACAGATGCTCCACCGACCAGCACTCGTCTGTAGTACTGTCGTGGAGTGTATATTGCTGTGATGTTGGAAGTTCTGCCACTGACATTTCTTTTCTTTTATTATTATTTTTTTTCCACTGGCATTTCAAATACGAGCAGGATCACCCAAAGGTAACAGGCTTCAGCAGGGCTTCTCGACTAAGAATAGCTGAAAAAGCAGAAATAGGTTGTCCACTTCAGAGAAACTAGCCACTGGAAACTCGAGGGACAGCATTGAAACATTGCCAGAGACTGAAATACAGTGAACAGAAGACAAATGCAGTCTGAGACGGTGCCAGAAGACGAGCCCTTTGGGTCAGAAGGCACTCAAACTATGACTGAGGAAGACCTGCCCTCACAAAGGAGAGTTGACCATAATGTCATGGGTGGAGTACAGCCTATGCAACTAAAATCTTGAGGACCATCATTTGCCGATGGGGCACAAATGAAAGTGAGAAGAAACAACTATGACCATCAATTAATGACTGGGAGTGAGGAAAAAGATCTTCTAAAATAAATTGTTGTTATGGTTCTACAACTGTTCTTAAGATAATTGAACTATGGAATTATAGGCCAATAAAAACCGTTAACTTAAAAAATATATCATTGGAACTTGTTATGTGCAGAGTATGATTCTAAGAAACTTACAAGGCATCAACTGTCAGAGGAGCCAGCCTCCGATGTTACTATCGGGGGTCCGGCATGCACAATTGCACAACAATAATTAATTATTATAGTAAAGTTATAGAGAGCATGAGAAAGACAAATAATGGAGTCAGACACATTTCACGGTAGTATGCTCACCTCAGCCCCACTTGTTGGTCCATGTGGAGAGAGTGAGAGTGAGGATGGAGAAGAGGACCTGGGGAAAGGAAACAGGGAGGAGAGAGAGAGGAGTCGGAGGAGGAGAGGAAGCCCAGCAAGAGCATGAGAGAGAGAGAGAGAGAGAGAGAGAGAGCTCCTTTAGTCTTACAAAGCTTTAGATACATTTGGAGACAGGCAAGGCCGCTAATTACAGGGCTTTCTTGTAGGCTATGCAGTAATGAAAGACGATCGAGGGGCACACACGTTGTAGGAGAGGCAGGTTATTGGGGTCCCCGTTACCTAAGATTTCTGATGGTAGAAGCCTAGCCTACATTGCCCTTGGACTGGAAGCTTGATTTAGCTAAAACTTTCAGGAGAAGGGACCCATTGTCCTAACAGCAGGGAATCAGCCCTATCTTTTGTGGGAGAGACAAAGGTCTCTTACTAGCTGAAACTTTTAGGGAGAATAAACCTAAGTTTCTGAGGTTGCAAATGGTCACTAATATTTGCTTAATATTTTGGAGTAGATATAATTGTGGGAAAATCCTATCTTCATTTGAAAATGAACAGTGAAATATGACTTATAAAGACTGACAGTCTAAGAATGAGTTGGTTGGATGCGGTAGTCACATAATTTGGTGCCATCTTGGGGCTCCTAAGAGAGAAGGGGTAGAGTTTAACCTGTACATCACGTTGTGGTTCAATGATCTCATTTTGAGGTGCTGTGGAGGTAAATAGCTCCCTGGAGGGGGAGGCACACTCTCTCTGCTTGACCTTTCTGTGGAAAAGCCACTTGGAGTCACACTGATGACAGCCAAAGCCCTGGAGCTGGAGGACTCGTGTGGAGACCTACAATAGATCTGAGATGCTTCCACCACCACTGGAGTCACAGACTTTCTACCCACTGGCTGGTGCTCTTCCTGCATTCAGTATCATAGCATGTGCTATGTGAGTCCCAAGATGAATTCATGGGCTAAAATTGGACTTAGGGGCAAATATTAAACTCATGGACTTGATCTGGACTGGGCTGGAATACTCTTTTTAGTATATTGCTCTTTGATATAAAGTCCTCTCTATAAACATATGAGTGTCTATTCATTTGTTTTTCTAGTCTACTTGGACTAATACACTGAAGTGGATTGGTATTATCTAATTTGAATCAGAAAATCATATAATTTGCTATGCTGGGAATGATATAATCAAGAGAAATAGTGTTACATTCATTGTCCAAAAGGGCACTAAAAGATCTATCTTAAGGTACAATTCTCTCTGTCTTAGGATACTGTTTATCTGCATACATGGAAACGCAATCACTATGACTACTATTCAAACTGCACCAACAATTAAAGCTAGTGAAATTGAAGAATTCTAGCAATGTCTTAAGTCTGAAATTGATCAAGCATGTCATTAAGATGCACTGATAGATATTGGAGGTTGGAATGGAGAAATTGGAAATAAAGAGGAAGGAACAGTGCTTGGAAAATATAGTCTTGGTGATAGACTGAAGCTGCAGATCACATAATAGAATTTTGCCAGACTAATGACTTCCCCATCACAAATAACGTTTCCCATCAACACAAAAGGAAACTATACACATAGATACCTCTAGATGGAACACACAGTAGTCAAATGAACTACATCTGTGGGAAGAGATGATGGAGAAACTCAATATCAGCAGCTAACACCAAACTAGCTGGGGACCAACTGTGACACAGACTATCAATTGTTAATATGTAAGTTCAAATTGAAGCTGAACAAATTAAAATAAGTACTTGAGAGTCAAAAATGACCTTAGCATATATACCACAGGAATTTTGAGAACATCTGAAGCAAAGATTTGATTCAATCAAAACTAATAACAGAAAATCTGATGAGCCGTGGGATGACATCAAGGATATCATAGATAAAGAAAATAAACGGTCATTAAAAGGCATGAAAGAAAGAAATTCAAAGTGCATATCAGAAGAGACTCTGAAACTTGTTTTTAAATGCAGAGTATCTAAGGCAAATGGAGGGAATGGTGAAGTCCAAGAGGTGAACAGAACATGTCAAAGGGTGGCTCGGGAAGACAAAGGCAAATGTCATCACGAAATAGGCAAAGACCAAGCTTGAGGAAACCACAAATGTAGAACGCCTTCAACATAACTTATACTGAAAGACTTAGTGAAAAAATTCAAGCTTAAAGTTGTTCTAATGAAAGATTCTGTGAGCAAAATATTGAATGATCAAACGAAAATTAAAACACTGCGCCACTGTACCAAAAAGAATGAGTCAGCAGTCCTCTATTTCAAGAGGTAGCGTATGAGCAAGAATGAGTCCTCTATTTCAAGAGGTAGCATATGAGCAATGTTACTAAAGGAAGATGTTCAAGCAGCACTGAAAGCATTGCCCAAATACAAGGCTCTCGGGATTGATGGAATACCAACTGAAATGTCTCAGTGAGCCAAGGGAAGCACTCCCTGGTCTATACCAAAACATTTGGAAGACAGCTACTTAGTCAGCTGACTGGAAGAGATCCAAAATTTCACCTAGATCCAAGAAAAGTGACTCAACAGAAAATTCAAACTTGCAGAGCATCATCATTGGTGTCACATGCAGGAAAAGTTGCTGGACAACATTCAACACTAGTTGGAGCAGTACCTTGACAAGAACCTGTCAGAGGTGCGGGCAGGATTCAGGAGAGGGTGTGGAAGAAGGGATAGAATTGCTTATGTCAGAACAAGGTTATCAGCTGGAATCCAGCAGTTGTTCCATTGGAGAAAGATAAGACTTTTCCTCTCACAAATGTTGACAATCTGAAAAAAAAAAATGCTTATGTCACAGGATTTTGACTAAAAGCAGAAAATGCCAGAAAGATGTCTACTTGTGTTTTATGGACTATGCCAAGACATTGGACTGTGAGGGTCATAATAAACTATTGGCAAGCATGAGAAGAATGGGATGTGCAGGAAACTTCATTGTGCCCCTTTGGAGCTTTTGCATGGATCAAGAGACAGTGGTTAAGAACAAGAGAAGGGAACGCCATGCGGCTTAAAGTCTGGAGAGGTGTGCTTCAGGGTTGTAGCCCCTCGCCATGCTTATTCAATCTGTTCGCTGAGTAGATCCTCCGAGAAGCTGGATTATGTGAAAAAGAGTATGGCCTCAAGGTTGGAGGAAGGTTTATTAACACTATGTGGTATGCGGATGACACAACTTGCTGGCTAAAAGTGAGGAGGACTAGAAGTATTTGTTGATGGAGATCAAGGATTGTAGACTTCAGTACGGATGACAACTCAATGGAAGAAAGATCAAAGGCCTCACAAACTGGTCCAATAAGTCACATCATGATAAATGAAGAAAAGGTTGACATTGTCAAGGATTTTATCTTGGTTGGACTCATAATTTATGGTCATGGAAGCAGGAGTAAAACTATCAAAGGACATGTTGCATGGGTAAATATGCTGCACCTTATTTCTTCAAAGTATTGAAAATCTAGGATGTTGCTTTTAGGACTAAGACATGCTTGACCCAAGCCATTGTATTGTCAATTGTCTGATATGCATGTGAAAGTTGACATTGAATAAGAAAGATAAAAGAAAAGTCTATGTATTTGAATAATTGTGTTGTCAAAGAATATAGAACATAGGACTTCCAGAAAGACAAAACAAATGTGTCATGGAAGAAGTATGGCCAGAGTGTCCCTTGGATGAAAGGATGGAGAGAATTCATCTTATACACTTTGGACATGTTGTCAGGAGAGACCAGTCCCTGGAGAAGTACATTATGTTTGGTAAAGTAGACGACAGGACAGTGCAATAGAGTAAGCCTATGCTTAACAAGTACAGCCCTCAACAAGATGGATTGACAGGGTGACTGCAATAACAGACTCAAACAGAAGAACAACTGTGAAGCTGGGGCAGGATATAGTCAGGTTTATTATGTTGTTTGTAGGGTAGCTATGAGTCCCATTGAACAAGATGGCACCTAAAATCAAAAACAATACTCCTTGATGAGATCTAGTATAATTTGAATTTTTCTATGATGAGAAATAGAACTATTCAATTCAATTAAACAGCCAATCAATGGAAAGGAAGTTTCCTTGGCCTGTAGCCTGCTTCCAATATAAATGGATCCTGTGGGAAAACTTGCTTTCCGTGTGCTGGGGATTCTGCATCTAGCTGGTCAATTCACATGCAGATCTCTGGACTTGAGCTAACAGTGTGTCACTTGTTTGCTTGTTATGGTTAGATTTTTTTATTAACTTGATGGTACTTCTGTGGTGAAAGGAGTGGAGTCCAATCTTTCAATCGGGTCTTAGCCTGCTGATGCTCCTTGGGGGTGTGGCCTTATTTTTTTTTCCTCAAGATTTTTATTGGGGGTTTTTACATCTCATCACAATCTATACATTCATCCATTGTGTCAAGAACATTTATGCATATTATGCCCTCATCATTTTCAGAGAATTTTCTTACTACTTGAGCCCTTGATATCAGCTCCTCATTTTCCTCCCTCTATCCCTCCCTCCTTCACTCATGAATCATTGATAAGTTATAGATTATTATTTACATATATTATATCATCCTCTGTTACCTTTCACCCACTTTTCTGTTGTTCATCCCCCTGGGAGCGCATTATATATCAATCCTTGTGATCAATCCCCCCTTTCTTCCCTGACCTTACCCTGACCCTCCTGGTATTGTAACTGTCATTGTTGGTTCTGAGGGGTTTGTCTATCCTGGATTCCCTGTGCTGCAGGCTCTTTTCTGTAGCAGTGTACATGTTCTGGTCTAGTTCAATTTTTAAGGTAGAATTGAGAACATGATGGGTGTGGGGTGACTGGGCCTGGGAGGAAACATTCAAGAACCAGAGAAAAGTTGCATGTTTTATATGTGCTATACTACATCCTGACTGGCTTGTCTCTAGCTTGTGACCCTTCTGTAAGGGGATGTCCACTTGTCGACAAGTGGCCATTGGGTCTCCACTAAGCCCCCCTCCCAACCCCATTCCCATTGGTATGATTTTGTTCTGAGACTTAGATGCCTGATACCTGATCCCATTGACACCTCATGATCACACAGGCTGATGTGCTTCTTTCATGTGGACTTTGTTGCTTCTCAGCGAGATGACTGCTTGTTTATCTTCAAACCTTTAAGGCCCCAGACACTATCTTTTGATAGCCCAGCATCATCAGCTTTATTCACATTTGCTTATGCACCCATTTTGCTTTCAGCAATCTTTTTGGGAAGGTCAGTATCACAGAATGTCGATTATTAGAACAAAGTGTTCTTGTGTTGAGGAAGTACTTGAGTAGGGGCCCAAATTCCATCTGTTATGTTATCTTAATTCTTAATACATAGATAAGAACACATAGATCTATTTCCCTATCATCATATATATCTACATATGTACATGCCTGTATTTAGACCTCTATAATTGTTCTTTGCTTTCCAGTTCTTTCCTCTATTTCCTTTTACTTTCCTCTTGTCCCACTATCTGTTTGGATTTCATTTGGGTTCAGCAGTTCCTTACTGTTACATTGCCCTTGATTAATTTCCACTAGACGTCCTACGCTTCACTCCCTATTGACTTTAGTTAACTTGTTCCCTTGTCCCTGGGTTGATTGACACTCCCCTTCCTTTTTCCTATCTCCCCTTCTCCCAAGACCCCTGAGCCATCAGTCCCATTGTTTTCATCTCTAAATTGTTTATCCTGCCCATCTTATCTAGATGGACATACGGAGACATTAGTAAGTGTTCAAACCAGGCAAAGCCAAACAAAACAACTAAGGAAGGCAAACCAACAAAACAAAAACAAAATAGCAACAAAGACAGTTACAAAACAGAAAAAGCCTATAAATAGTTCCAGGTCAGGTTTTTTTGTTTTTGTTTTTGTTTTTTTACTTTTAGGAATGTTTTCCAGTCGGGTCTGATGGGGTGTCAGCCTATGTTTGGTATTCCCCTTGCTGCTCTGTTGCGTGGCCCTGGTGTGGCACCCCTGTGTGATGGGGTCAGACTGGGCACACTTCCCGCACTGTCTCCACTGTTGTCCCCCGCAGCACTATGGTTCTGTGAGGGAGGGACTTCGTGTCTCATGGTGAGACCGCCATATGGTCCTCTCTGTGCACTTTCTGCTCTGAGCAGGAATATCATCCTCAGTGCTTGGTGAGCCAGGATGTGTTCCCCTCCCTCTCCATTCCTCTTTGTTTCTCCTGTATGCTTTCATCATACATGCCCCTCTCCCCAAGCTAGAGCTTCAGGGCTGTCCTCTGAAGTACATTATGGGTGTTGGGCATAGTGTCCACATAGTTGGGGTCTGTCTATGGGTTCCCTGGTCCATTCCATTATGTTGTATTCACCTCTTGGTGCGCTGAGTTGAAGCCTGGCCTCCCTCTCCCACTCCTGTGGAGATACAGACAATATCCTCCCCTTGGGTGGGTTAGTACTCTGGTCCCCACCTACCCTTGTCTTTTCTTTTCTTTCTTTCCCCCTCTTATTTAATTGGCTATCGTGTGTATCCCTGGATTTGGTTTGGGCCCTGTAGCTGGGGCATGGCCCTTTTATGGTGGACACTGAGAACCTCTCATACCTCTTTGCCTTCCTGCTTGTTCGGATAGTGCATCTGTCCCCCAGGAAGCCCATGTGGCCTGCCATTTCTGGGAACTGCTGGCATCCTGCCATGCTCCTGGCAACCGTAGATCCAGGTGACTGTATGTATGCCCATCAGCCTGTGAGTTCCCAGATTTCGGCTTTGATTTCCTGCTTCATCCACGGGCAGCTGGGTGTGTCTGAGAGTCTCTGGCTATGATCTGACACACGTACATGAGTGGAACTGAAGGGGTACACTTTCTTGATATAAAATTACTTCCTGATATGAAGCCCTTACTTATCATATAGGAATGCCACTGATATTGTTCTCTAGAAAATGCAGCTTAACAGGCTGCACAGCCAGGACACCATCAACGATCTGCATCTTCCTGCTGACATTGGATTCGTTTGCTTCTGCAGCCAGCAGCCTGCCATCTCACTCACTGATCTTGGATCACCAGGCCTTGCAGTCACAGACATCAGGAAAGTCTCCAGCCTGGTACCTGACCCACAGACTTGCCACTCATCTGCCTCTACAATCCTGTGAGCTTTTCCCTTGATATGAGTGTCTTTGTCGCTGTCCATAGAACATTTCACTGGTTTGCTCCTCTAGTGAGCTCGGGTTCAGGCATCCCTTCTTGGCGACTCTCCGGCCAGCAAAAGCCCACTTGGACGTCTCACTGGAGAATTCAGCCAATGGCCACTTCTGGAGCCCATGAGTGAGGAGCAGAGAGCACTGCTGAGGGAGTAACATCAGAAAGAGCCTCATGGCAACTATGACCTTGTCAGTCAGAGCATTCGTGCTTGCTATATCTCTCCTGGTCTCCCAAAGATCACACACCAAGGCAAGACTCTGGACACTGATTACGAGAGAGAGACAAGAGGCTCTGAGAAGCTGTTCAGTTGGTTATAGCTTACACAGGCAGCAGCTAGGTTCCGAATGAGACCTTTAGAAGCCAACCCTGTGCTCTGATAAGTTGAGGGTGACTCCATCCCCACCAGCCTGTGATCTCCCCACTTCCTGCTTCAAGATGGGATGAATCTGACAGGCTAGGTAAAGCTGAGCAGGCAGACATCTGCAACTTGTTTGTTTGTTTGTTTGTTTGTTTGTTTTTCTTCGCTAACTAGGGAACCAACCCAAACTCACTGCCACAGTCGCCCTGTAAACGTGAGAAGCACTGTCCCATGGGGTTTTCCAGGCTGTCATCTTTGGTAGGTAGGTCTCACAGAGGGGCCAGTGGGTGGGTTTGAACTACTGTTCTTTAGGTTAGCATCTGAGCACTTAAGCCATGATGCTATCAGGTCCTCAGGAAACTTCCCACTGTTTGTTGAAAAGATTAGAGACCACAAGTGCTGAGGACTCAGCGGTTACTGATGAAATGATCACTGCAATGCCACCCTGGTCTCCCATCGGAGCTACCTGGGGCTTGAGCGGGCCCTGCAGGCAGCTCCTTCCAAGGTAAGACCATGGACATCAGCATGGACCCTCCATCCCAGCTGCCCCAAAGCCTTCAATTTGCTAGTGGTTCCTCACTTGTTGGGACCTTTCCAAACAAACCCTCATCTACCACCACATTCCCATGGAAGAGGACACTCAAATAAATGCAGGCTAGCCCATGGAGGACTTGCAGACCTGCATGGACCTTGGGGAGAAGGAGGAGGTCTGCATACTGCTGAGGGCAGAATAGCTTTCTCCTTGTGGCAAGAGACCACAGGGCCAGGGTGCCCCAAAGGGCAACTGGCAGTTGCACTGGCTTTCAACCCTGCAGGAAATGCTAGGGAGTGCAGCCTGGCCTTCATCCTCATGGCAGGGGTGTTGCTTTGTTCCAAAGTTGTTTATTAGACTAGCCCTGGTCTTCCACTCCTACTAGAAGATTCGTGGAGACTCCTGATGGAATATACCACACAGGAGCACGTGTGCACAGGAACGTGCCCTAACACATGTACATCTCTCACACAGGCACACGCTCGCCCACTTACAGACACACACTCACGAGTGCATGAACAGAGCACACTAGAATGTTACTCCTTAACAACAGAATGATTTTGATACATCTTTTAACTAACCAAGAGTAACATCTTGACAGTCTAAATCAGCTAATTATCCACTCCCGGTCATCTAGAGAAATACACATTCTGGGTTTTTATGTCTTGACAACTGTTAGCGTCCTCAGCTGGAAAATTGGGAGGCAGACCGAGAATTCCAATTACTCTGACCTTGGGAAGGCGAGCCTTGGAGCTCCTTTCCCACTGGAGTTCAAGGGAGCAGAGGGGTCTGCTGAAAAGCAGGGGGTTCTGCCTTGGTTTCCAGCCAAGGTCGTTGCCCCACCCTGCTTCATCCCAGGGGTAGCCATCTGGACGGGATGTGAGCAGTCCCAGAAATCCAAGAGCAGCACAGATGTCGAAGCACAGCCCATTTTGTGCAATTCCCCCCTTGCCGAGGGTCTCTGGGACCAGAGACCCTCCGACTCATTGCTCCCCACTCTGGGTGCTTCTGGTAGGAACCAGCCTGTGACCCATTTGTCACTAAGGCAGGTTCAGCCACTGGTCCTCAGAGACCACAACTCAGAAGAGGGGCGTCTTGGTTTCACCCGGGTTCTCAGGGATCCAACCCCAGGGCCTGGGGGTGGATCAAATGACTACAAAGGGCACAGCAGATGCAGTCTGTGGAGCAACAGGCTGGACCGACAGAGGATGCGCGTCTGTGTGAGCCTCAGGGGGATTGTGGTCTGCATGGTGCCTCAGTCATGTCTCCAGAGATGTCCACATTCTAAAGCCAAGTTCCTTCAACAGTCACCTTTCAAGAACCAACTCAGCCACGCCTAACAAACACCAATAACAGCAAAAACAACAGCAACCCAGATGGAGCTGCCTTTGGGATTCTGTACCAACGTTCAATAGTTGAGCTCTCTGATCAAACTGGCCTCCTCAACTCAAGTCTCTCGGTGACTGGTTACTGTCTCAGTGACCACCTTTACTTCCTCTTGTTTCTCTGCCCCTGACACACCTTCCTTCATTCCTCACTCACCCCTTCTACACAGCTCTAGAAGGCAAGCTTCTCACAGCTATTTGGTTAAAAACTCCATTAGGGGGCCCAACGGACGTGACTCTGCTTCACCGCATTAATGGGGGCATTCTTTCCTATCATTTAGGACCCAGGTGTTGCAGTTACACATTGGGCTGCGATCCACACGGTCATTAGCAACTCCTCAGGAGATAGATACGGCATTCTTCTCCCATCAATAGTTGCAGTCTCAGAAAGTCACAGGGGGGTTGCTATGGGCGTCAGCAATGAGTCCACGGCAGTGAGATTGGAACAACCCTTACAAAAGACCCCTGGTAGCATAATGGTTCCTAATTAGACGAGTTGGGCTGTGTTCTGCATGGTTGCCAGTTCAAAACCATCAGTAGCTCCAAGGCAGAAAGCCTGGACTTTGCACTCCCACAAATAATCATGGCTCGGAAAGGCCCGGGGTTCACTATGAGTTGGTTGACTTAAAGGCAGCGAGTTTGGAGGTTAAAAAGAAAGTGGAAGCCATGCTAGGTGTTCCAAGTGAAGTCTATTTAACAGGAGGGATTGAGAGACTAGAAGGACTTCAAGGAGCCAATGGAGCCTAGATGATGATAACGAGACAGACCCTCAACAAAGCATGCCCATCGGGTGAGAGATAAAACTCAAGCCAGCATCCAACAATGGTCCTCATCATGGGAGAAGCATCTCACCTGGCTGCTGGCATCCATAAGGCGATTCGGTAACCACAGAAGAGGTGCACCTTAGATGGATGGATGCTCAAGGGGGGGGGTGCTGTCAAGGAACAAAATCCAAAGAAGAATGCAGTTCTTTTCACCGCATGCTCCCCTCTCACGTTCCCTCTCCTGCCTTCCAGGGGCAAGAAGCCCGCGGCAAGCTCATTGGGCTAGGTGGGTATGTAGATTCCAGCTTTGGCTGTAAAGAGGAGAGGAAGGTTGACTGGGCTTGAGAGCTCTCAAGAGAAGGGACCACCACAGTAACGGTGTAGTCAGCTTGAGCTGTTTGTACAACATTCTGCCCATTCTGAATGCCTCATCTTGACCCTACCAATAATCTTTAATTTTTGTATAGTACGTTCATATTCCTTTCAACATTTAAAAACCAGGAGTGTCTTTGGGCAGAGTTCTCTAGAGAAGCAAAACCAGTGAAGTTCATAGGATACATAGATGTAAACCTTGAATCAGACTCCCTCCCACGGAGCAACTGGTGGGTTAAAATATGGACCTTGTGGCTAAGCAGCACAACAAGAATTGCACTATGCCACAGGGGTTCTTTAGAAGCAGCTAGTGAGTGGTAAATGCTATAATGAAAGAGGGAGAGGAGAAGGAGAAAGGGGATATGCAGCAGAGGAGGAACAAGGAGAACAGAAGCAGAAGAGAAGGGGGAGGAAGAGGAGGAAAAGAAGAGAAAGAGGAGAAGGAAGCAAAGGCATTGTCTGTCTCATGTAATGGTCCCTGATGTGCTTCTCCCACATACACAGAGGACTAGAGGTTAACAATGAAAGCCTTTATCCTGTCCCAGCAGAGTCAAACCTGCCTTAGAGAACACAAGGACCCAAGACTTGAAGACTGAGGTGTTTTCTCTGACTCTCCACTCACAACCAGAAATCACAGGATGACCACTGGACCTGTTACTTTTCCAAAGTTCCCCACACCCAAATGGACAGACTCAAGGTGGGCATTCAAGCATGGAGTGATGCTGTCTCTGGTTCCCAAGACTACTAAAGGTGCAGCTGCATTAACCAGCAGCCCATCTCTCTTGCCATTCAGAAGACAATAGAGGTAACAGCTCAGGTGTGTTGATGACTACTCAAGCAACTGAAGGCTGTCACAAGTGTGGAGGCCATGTTCCTGTGGGTGAGGAGATCCAGGGAATGGCAGCAACACACACAGGTGAGTGGAACTATGCCCAGCAACCTCTGGATAATAGTTTGGTCCCTCTACTGAGCCTGTAGAATGCTGTTATGACTTGTATTTCCCCAAAGGGAAAGCAGACATTGGGAGAGCTAGACAATTCTCAAGCTTCCATGAAAAAATTGAGGGCCCAGTGTTAGGTGGCGAACCTGAAGGTGGATGTATTGGGCGATGTCTTTGCCCCATGAATGACAAAGCCCCTATAGGAGAGTTCATACAAGATATTGCTTTTAAGGCATCTGGTTATTTGCACACAAGTTTATCCCAAACTTGATGTGTTTCCACATGTCTCTTTGATCAGTAGATACCTGCAGGCTGGCTCTTTCAGTCAAACACTTGTCTTAGACTCACTCTCAAATGAAAAACTCACTGCCACTAAGTTGATCCTGATTCCTAGAGGCCCGATAGGAAAGAGTGGAACTATGTCTGTGGGGTTTTGAAACTCCCCATCTGTAAGGGAATAGTAAGTGTCATCTCGAGCCACAGAGCACCAGGTGGTTTTGAACTTCTGGCCTTAGAGTTAGCAGCCCCATTGATAGCCTTATGCCACCAGGGCATCGTGTAGCCTCATCATTGGTGTTGGTGTTGTCAAGTTCATTCTGACTCAGGACCCAGCTGTGTACAACGAGAGAAATGTGGCCCGGTCTCCCACTGCCGTCACAGTGGTTCTACATTGCCGTGACCATGGTGTCCATCCATCACCTGGAGGGCCTTCCTTCCTCTGTGTTGCTGCCCTCTACTGGACCAGCCTCTCCTGGTTACACTCCGAAGCAGATGAGATGAAGTCTTGCAACCTGGCCTCTAAGGACTGTGAAGGCCACGCCTCTTCCAAGACAGATGTGGTTCTCCTTTGCCCGTTCATTCCTGGCACTTGCAATGTCCTTTATCTGCATCGTAGTTCAAATGCATCCATTCTTCTTCCAACCATCTTATTCCATGTCCAACTTCGACCTGCAGATGAGGTGACTGAAAACACCCTGGTTTGCCTTAGCTCTATCCGGATGCCTTAAACAAACAAACAGAAACAGACAGACAGACAAGTTCAATCCAAACAGAGGCTTCCATGAGGAGTCACTGGACCAGTTCAATTCAAGGCAGAGTTCAGCTCAGAGGGTGACAATCATTTTGTATGTTAGGCCCTTAAGGGGTCATCTAGGTTGATTTTCTCAAAGGGTAGAGGATGAGCATGGGACCATGCCAGGCAGAGGTTTTTAAGAAAACTGAAAAAAGTCAGGAAGTTCTCAGAAGATTTGTCTTTTGGGTTTCCACCCTGCCAATGCACGATCTCATTCTTTGAGGCTGGCAAGGACTATTCTAGGAGGACTTGACAGGGAAACCTTGCCCGATTCTCCCCCCGCCTCTGAGATTGCCCCCCCTCCTTGGCTTCTTGTTGTGCCCCAGGCCAAGAACAGTTGACAAGGAACACAATTGGCAGTCTCCAAGGACTGATGACTGCTGTTCTGTTCACAGAGGAGCCCAGCATTCCTTGAAGGAAGGCTTGCTGTAATCGATGAGTCCAGGTGCCATCACTCTGGTGCTGATTCACAGGGAGCCCATGAAAAATGCACAGAAACATGGCCTGGTCCTGTGGTGACCTCATGATGGCTTTTAGATTGGCCAGATGGAAACTGCCCCCAGAAGAGTGAGTGCAGCTGGTGAATATGTGAAGCGATTACTACACATTCTGATGTATTTGTGATTGTTTGATAAAGGCTTCTGGAAGGGTCAGGGTGACATCTTTTCACTTGTCCTCATGCCAGTCCCTAAATGTTCAGTCCTTTCATTTTCTCAGGGGCCTTTCATAGTCGTGCAAAGAGGCAACACCTGGGCTGTGGATGGAAAGCAGAACAGTGTCCATCTTTCTAGGAGAGACAGGAGGACGGGCTGGCAAGTGCTTCCACGAAACACAGTCATGTAGCCCTCTGGGGCTCATTTCCACAATGTGTCACACACAGTCCTTGTGTGCTGGTCTGCTCCATGGGCTTTCCACAGTGATGGCCTGCCCGGATGCTGTCGGCCCACCTGGTGTCCCCAGAAGTGCCCATGACAGTAGACAGAAACACAGACACAGCTCCAGCCTCCAACAGGGCTCCTGGAGCCCAGGGACAACACTCTGCAAGCAGAACCAACTTTTCTGTTTCCTTTTCCACCCCCCAGGTCGTGGCAACCATTGCATGTGGTTGTCTTTATTTTCATGTGCATGAATAAAAGATCACCCTGCGAACTGATGTTGTCCACCGGCTGTGGAGATCAAACAGTTTCTCTACTCCAGGTGAAATGTGGGAATGACAGATAATGCTGTCAATATGCGATATTTTTGTTAGATTCAACAAACATGGCTATAGCCATCATTTTCATCAGATGTGTGTGTGTGTGTGCACACGCGCATGCGCATACGTGTGTGTGTGTGTGTGTGTGTGTGTGTGTGTGTGTGTGTAGGGTATGGGTGGCACATTTAAAGAAGAGGATTTAAGGAGGAGGGAGGAAAGAAAATCAGTAAATGCAGACTATACCATAAAACCATCTGTGAGAAACCCCCTCCCTCTGCCTCATGTATATTAAAGGATGCAGAATGCCCGGGCTTTCATAAAGCCAGGCAGTGTGGGGACTGGGAAGAATCTGGATGATCAGATCATCCACAGCAGTTGAAAGCAACTGGGAAAAAATAGTCTCCCTCCCAGCCTGTGAGGGGCAGGGCTCAGGGAGGCCTTCCCTCCCCGAGACACGGGGAGCGGGGAGGGAGCTGGGGATACCTGCCATTTGATAGCCAGGCAACCCACACCCCTGGTTTGTGGACAAGCAGTGATTGTGTGTGTGTGTTGCACACAAGTGCTAAATGTGTTCTGCCTGACAGTGGAATGCAGGCAGATGCTGCCATCAGACACTATTTACATTTGATCTGGTCCTCAGGTTATAAACCCCTAAGCTTATAAACCAAAACATTTCCACCTATACAACGGGAGAACCTCTTTCTAGAAAAATACCTGCTCTCTAGACCACATTGTCTTTATTTCTAGAGGACGTGGAGTCAACCTCCAATGCATCATAACCCCATGAATCATTAATAAAACCAAACCACAGCAACAGCAGCTTAAAAACTCCCCTCACCTCTCACGGGAGCAGACAGCCCTATCCTCCTCCTGCAGAGAAACCATTGGGTTCAAACCTCTGATCTTGTGGTGAGTAGCCCAGCAATGACCCACTGAACAACAGGCCCTCTGTGATCCACAGGGTCTTCACTGGTGCGTGTTCTAGGATTCGATGACCAGATATGTCTGCTTCGTTGACCTGAAACTCGAAGTTCTGGCGAAACCTGCTTAGCATGAGGCTAGCATGTCTGATTCACAGCCAAGAATCAAACCCAGCTCTTCCCCATGGAAGACAAGAATTCTAGCCGCAGACCACCACTGCCCTCACTGTAAATCACAGCTATTATCAATGAGCTAGTGGGACAGCGACAGCAGTGGGTCTATTCTTGTGCGTCCTCAAGAGGAAATCTACTGAGCTCCCTCATTCTCTTCGGCCTCACTACCGTGTTGTGTCGGCAGTCTTTCCAAGTTTGCAGAGGAGGCCATTGAAATTCAGAAAGGGTAACTACTGAATTCCATGGGATTTAAGATGCAATCCATCGTAAGATGCATCATTGCTTTCTATACACGGCAAGAGAAGAATATGCTGACAATTCTAATTGCAAGATGCCATCAATTGTAGAATGCATGCCATTTCAGGAGCTGGAATATTTTTAAAATATATGCCTTAGAATCCATAAAATATGGTAAATTGTCCCACACCACGTAGCAATTAACTGGTAGATTCAAGATACAAAGACAGGACTACAAGAACCAATCGAGGGGGGTCGGCGTGGGCAGGGGGAACGCTCACTCCAGTCCCTGGTACACACAAAAGTTGCCTAAGAGGCAAAACTCTGAGAACAGTCACTGAAGAGCAGAGCATGTGTTCCCTATGGTTTCCATTCTATAGGATATGGTATCCAAAAGGACTTGATGTTTTCTTTTAGCTTCAGAAGGAAATTTTAAAGACTCCTTGTGTGTGTGTATGTGTGCACATGTGCATATTTATGTGTCTGCATTTGTGGTTGTGTGTGTATATATGAATTTATGTCTGTGTACAATGTGTGTGCATGAGTAGGTATATATGTGTGTGCACGTGCTCCCATGTATATGTGTAGATTTCCTTTCCTCATTCATTTCCAGTTTGATATCATTTCACAGGTAACAGGAGATAGGAAACAACTGCATAGATTAAAAAATAATATCTTCATTGTTGCTGAGAACATACACTGCAGCATGCACACCCACCCACCGGTTTCTGCATGCAGAACAGGGTGAAAGCCACTGCATTCTTGAAGTTGTGCAAGCACTCTCAGCTCACTTTATAACCTGTTCCTCCTCTGGCAACACAGACCCACTGCTTCCAACCATTCCCATCAAACCTTTCCAGGTGCTGTAGCCAGTTTGGCTCCACAAAGATTTTTCTTTGAAGGAGCACAATGTTTAAACCCACTCATTACTGTAGCTTGATTTTAAGAAGGCTTCATGGAATGCTTTTGTTTTAAGGTTTAAAGATGACCTAAGACCATCATCTCAGAAGTTCACCTAGGCTTCAGGGACCCAGGAAGCATTGAGTCCATTAGAATTTTAAACTCCTTTCTGCATTTCCCACCCTTCTGATAAGGATTCAACATACCTGCTAAAAGAAACTCGGGAATTGTCTTGGAGATGCAAGGTGGAGAAAAGAACAGGGTAAAGTGTTGTTTTCCCAGGAAGATTACCCATCAGCACTGGAACTATGGAACAAGCAAGTCTCCTCACCTGACTCCCACTATGTCTCCATGAAGGACTCCCACCACCCGTTCAGGTGTCTGCTGGTATCTTTACTTTGAAGAAGCTATACAGAAGTATTAAACTACACAGAGGGCTTTAAAAACACTTTAAAAAATCATTCAGAGTCCAGGATGGCTAGAGTTCCTCTGGTACACATTGAACATGCTCTCAGGAGATGTCAGTCCCTGGAGAAGGACATGTGGCTTTATAAAATGGAAGGTCAGTGGCCAAGTGGGCAGTCCCATGGGGAGGAGAATCGATTGCAGTGACTGCAAGGCAACAGTGTCGTGAGGATGGTACAGGACTGCATGTGTTTCCTGATGTTGTCCACCAGCCCAGTATGAGTCAGAACCAACTCCAGGGTACCTAGCAACAACACAGAAAGAGCTTCTGGAAAAATAGTTTCTAGTCTCCAAACTTGCTCCCTGAAATCTTTGAGACTTGGGGGCTGATTGTCTAAAATGGGATGAAACTCAGGCAAAGTTTGGAAAGTCTTACTTATAGCCAGCATTTAATGTGAAAGCTCCTCGTTTAATAAGCAGGGGAGAAATCAAGACAATTCAGTTCAGCAAGCAAGTCTTATTTCTAATTCACAGCATTTGAAAATGTCTTTAAAACACACCTTGTGTTATCAATGAAGAACCGCCGGGCCTGTCCTTGGGGGTTCTCAGAGTCCACCTGGCACAGGCGAGGGTCCAAAGGTGATTGTGCTCATTTCCAGCTGTTAAACCTGCCTACACCTTAGGTAACCCCCACCCACCTGTATGTCAGTCACTTTGTATGGTTTTGTGTGTGCTTCTAGGATACTTAGACCTGTGGTAGTTCCCTGTCAATGTACTGCTGCGGCCATTATGTGTCCAACAGATGTGGAGCAAGGGATATCATTGCTGGTGTCAGATGAATCTAGGCTCAAAGCAGAGAATTCCGGAATGACGTCTATGTGTGCTGACCATACAATGGCGTTTGACTACATGGATCATTACAAATTATGGATAACCATGAGAAGAAAGGGATTTCCAGAACACCTTGTGCTCATGAAGACCTTGTACATGGATCAAGAGGCAGTTGAGCAAACAGAGCAGGGGACTACTGCATGGTTTAAAATCAGGAAAAGTGTGTGTCAGAGTTGCATTCTTTTACCATGCTCATTCACTCTGTCTGCTGAGCCCTCTATCAGAGAAGCTGAATTAGATGAAGAAGAACGTGGCATCAAGATAAAAGGATGGCTTATTAATAGCCTGTGTATACAGATGACACAGCCTTGCTTGCTGAAAGTGAGGACTTGAAGTACTTGCTGATGAAGACCAAGGATTGTAGCCTTCAGCTTACATCGCAACTCACAGAGAAGACCAAGACCCTCACCACTAACTCAAGAGGGAACAGTATGATAGGGTTGAAGTTATGAAGGGTTTTGTCTAGCTTGGATCCACAATCCATGCTCATGGAAGCCACAATCAAGAGATGGAAGGGCACATTTCATTTGACAAATCTTCATCCCAAGACCTCTTCAGAGTGTTCCAAAGGAAGGTGATTGTGATCCAAGCCATGGTATTTTCCATGATCTAATGTGCATGTGAAAGTTGGCTATTAAATACGGAAGACTGATGAAATAAAATCAATGCTTTTGACTTATGGTACTGGCAAGGAGCATTGAAAGTTTCATGGACTACCAAAAAGACAAACGGATCTGCTTTGGAAGTATAGTCAGAACGTTCCTCAGAGGCAAGGATGGCAGAACTTGTCTTCCATACTTCAGACATAGGAATGACCAGCCCCGGGGAAGGACATTATGCTTGGTAAAATAGAGACGCAGCATCCAAAATGGACTGACACAGTGGCTGCCAAGATGGACGCGTGCATAGGAATGATTGTGAGCGTGGTGCAGGTTTAGTTCTGTTGTGCAAAGGGTTTCTATGGGTCAGACTCAACTCACTGGCACCTGAAAACTACCACACAGGAGACTTGACGCCGGGCCACCAGTATTTCTATCACCAGCAGAGTCATCTGTGGTACTCAGCTTTCAGCAGAATTCTAGACTCAGACAGACCAGGAAGAAACACCTGGCAATGTACTTTTGCAAAATGATGAACAAAAACCTTCTAGATCACCACAGAACATTGTCCGATATCATGCAAGAAAACGATACTCCTGAGGAGGGAAAGAGGAACCCTGGAAGCCAAGTGGGTACATATTGGACTGCTAGCCATAAGGTCAACAGTTCAAAACCACCAGCCTCTCCTCGGAAGAAGGATGAGGCTCTCTTCTGCCACAGCTTTAGAATGCAGGAAAATGGACAGAAGGAGACCTGGGATTGTGACAAGCACACAAGGGCATGCTTTCGTCTGGCCCTAAGAGTTGGAGCCCATGAAGGGCAACTCCGGGGACCTTACTTAACACAACAGAGCCGTCAGCAGCATTATGGGGGATGGAGGGTCCCTGGTGGCGCAGGGCTTTGCACTCTGGGCTTTTACCTGCAAGCTCAGCAGTCGAGACCACCAGCCACTCTTCTGGAGAAGCATGAGTTTAGAGTTCCCTCAAGTACCTGCAGTCTCAGAAAGCTGCAGGGGCAGCTCTGTTCCACTCTGCCCTACACACTAACTGTCAATCAGAGTCTGTGGCAGTGAGTACGAGAAACGGAGAAAGATTCAAGTTGTCGAGCTGTCATTTTACTTGGATCAACTGCCAACACCCATGGAACCAAGCGGTCAAGAAACCAAGGGGGCACGTTGCGGTGCAGAGACCTGGGGTGTGTGCGCCCCTTGTAGATTTTAAAATAGGCCAAGTTGTCACTTGGAGGGGGAAGGGGTGCCTTATCTCCAGCGATGGTATTTTCCACTCCCTCTAAATGAATGCAAAATCTACACAATGACTAAGGAAGGCTGACAAATGATGGACACCTTTGACTCATGGTTTGGGGAAGAATGTTGAATACGACACATGCATCTGTCAGAACACATGCATCTGTCTGGAGAAAAGGGAAGTCCCGATGCTCCTTGGAAGCAAAGTTGGTGAGACTTCCTCTGGTAGAAGGACATCATTGTAGGTAAAACAGGCGGTCCAAGAAAAGGAGGAAGACCTTTGACCAGATGGATTGGCACAGAGGGGGCGATGCCAGACTCAAGCATGACAACGCATGTGAGGGTGGTCCAGGGCCAGGCTGTGTTTTGTTTTGTTTACATGGGACAGAGTGGCAGGCTAGCCAGCACATGCCTGTAACACAGACAGCGCTTTCCAGAATGCGTTTGTGTGTGTGGTTTAGTAGAGATGTCCCTGCCTCCCCACAAGTCAGAGAGGCCGAGTCTCCATCTGTTTTCTCCCATGGAACATCAGCACACACAGTCAGGAGAGGCCCCAGGTGCACTGGAGGACAAGCCCTGGACAGCTGAGCCTCTTCCTTCTGGTCCAGGCCTCCTTGCTCACCCCCACCGCATCACTCCCAGATGCCTGAGAGGGCGTCTTACGGCAGCCCTCATCTCCCCAGAGTCCTTATCTCCAGCCTCGTTTGCTGGGATGGGCAGGAAGAGTCAGGGACCCTGACCAACGACCGTCCCCATGTACCACTTGACGTGAGAGGGACACTCTGAGGATAACAGAGCAAATGGGTCCTCACGAGGAGCTTCACTTCTGTTCTGTGTGGCCAACTGGACCAGCAAGGGGCGGAAGAAGCAAAGTCCTCTTGTCAGGGCAGCCCCCTGCCAGGAACCCTTTACGAAATCTGACCCATAGCACCCCAGCCCCTGCTTTATGAATAGAGCAGTTCTGTCGAGGAATGTTTTAGGGGCCCTGGGGGCATAAGGGGTTGGCTTCTGACTGCACTGTCAGCAGTTCAAAACTGCCATCCACTGCAGGGGAGAAAGATGAGGCTTCCTGCTCCCGTAAAGAGCGACATTCCTGGGCGCACACGGGGGTTCGTTCTCCTCTGCCCTGTGGAATGGACTCAAGAGCAGCGAGTCTAGTTTAGTTGAAGGAAGCATGTGACACGTTTCGGCTACTTCAGACACTTTCCACGCTCAGGGCTCTGGGTAGCGGGAGACCCGTCGGCACTGGTGAGTGGCGGTGTTGCTGCTGCCATTGAGGGGCCGCGTGTCTAACGGCAGGAAACGCTGCCCAGTTCTCCGCCAGCTTCACACCCGCCTGTGCCCGCTGTGATGGCTATGGCGTCAGCCCGTCTCACAGGGGTTTTGTAGTTTCCAGGAACCCGCCGTGCTGCCTCACACAAAGGCCTTCTCTGGGGCGGGTCTCTCCTGATGAGGTGTCTGACGCGGGAGCTGGAGTCTTGCCACCCCCACGTCTGAGGAGCAGCTGCCTGCTGCAGACAGCTCTGATGGACTCGTCGATTCTCAGAGCTCCTTCTTTATAAAAATAAAAGAGACCCTGGGAACATAGTTATTTCTCCCACCCTGTTTTTGGGGGTCTGGTAATAAAGGTTGTGCTTGACAAACAAAGGGCAGGACACAAATCACAAGTAATGAGCTGGCACCTTGGCCCCGTTACCAGCCATGCCCAGGTAGGAGGGGAATGGCATCCGTGACTCACATGCCCTGCCTCCGCTGCCAACCACCAGGAGCCCCAGCACTGAGGAGCTGGCCATCTCCGCTCCCGGAGCCCTGACATTTTATCCTAATGAACCCAAGGAGAGAAGAGGGGGAGACAGGCCACTTGTCATCACCCACTCACCATTAGTTACCTGTTTCTCACTCTCTCACACGCACCCTCTGTCTGTGCTTCCCCCCGGAAAGTTATGCATTATGACTTTAGTGATTATGCATATGACACTGCACTGCTTTCCCAAGAACCCTTTGACGGCCCTGTGCATACCCACTCCCAGTTTTGGGCGTATTTTCAGGAAGGTCCAGGCCCCAGGGAAGGCCATCGGGCTTGGTAAAGTACAGAGCCAGGGACAAAGAAAGCAGGTCTCCATTGGATGCTAGCAGTGTCCTGAGGCATCCTGTCCATCCCGAGGGCCCACAGTTTGTTCTGGGCCACAGGAGGAGCCTGACCCAATGGAATCCACAGGCAGCCCCCACCACCTCACCGGTTCCTGGATCTGGATGAGCACAGAGTGAGCCTGCTGATAGGCACAATAAGCTCCTGGGTCCTTTGTCATTACTGTTGTCCTGTGACACCGGACACAGCCAGGAGTACCTGTAAACCCACACACAACACGACCACTCCACGAAGAGCATTTTCCTCTGCAAAGAACAGTTTTTGTCTTTAAGAGCAAAAGCTACTACAGGTAACAAAAGCAAAACTGGTTCTGCATGAGAGGAATGGGCTCCCCTGCGATGTATGTGACCGCTCCTGTGGGCCACTAAGTAGGGTCTCTGTAATGCCACTAAGTAACCTCGAGGTCAGCAGTTCAAGATCACCAGCCGCTCCGCAGAAGAAAGACGAGACTGGATACTCCTGTAAAGCTGTCCCATCTCGGGGAATTCCCAGAGCCTCGTCTGTGAGTCAGGGTCTATTCGATGGAAGTTTGTCTGCTTTGGCATTTGGTTTGAGTGTACAGTGAAGTGGTCCCCAAACCTCCTCCCTTTTAAACAAAGGTGCACTCGATCAGTCCACACAGCCAGCCAGGACACCAGGGTGGGGGTGGTGAGCATGGGTCTCAAAGAGTTCATGGAAGAATGGAATGCCAAGACAGCGGGCTCTGTCCATGGCCTTCCTGCAGCCCCTTCCAATAAGCAGGCCTCTGGGGACACGGTCAGGAGGTGGGGGGTCCCTGCATGAGAGGGGAGCAGGGGTTGAAAGCCAGAGGAATGAATAGACTGAGGACATCTGGCCTCCCCCTGCAATGCTTTATTTCTACTCTGACTGCAAACCGGGGACTCATTTCTCTGTGGACACCCACCTCCCTCAGAGCTGCCCCCTCAGCCTGGAGCTCTCCTTGGTCTCGGCGCCAGAAGCGGGTCTCCTTGGGGCTTCTGGAGGGGCTGATTTCACCCGGGGATGGCCATTCTCTTTGTGTGACTTCCCGGCCACATTAATCACCACCTGCCTGATTTCACAGGACAGCCTTGTGGGACCCGGCTGCATGCACACACACACATTCTTCACCAACCATCAAGGGGCTCAGAAGTGAGGGGAAAGCAACACCCAACAATGCAACAGACAAGGGACCGGGGGAGCGCTGGGGGTCTCTGACAGCAGCGCTTTCCTTTATGTTTACCGTGGGCTTCAGAAAGCCCATGGGGAAAATCCTGTGATCTCTCCTTCTGCTTTCCCGGGAACTCTTGTACAGCTGCTCAGAGTTTTAGGCCCATGCTCTGGAAGGACCGGGTCCCAGAGAAGGCCATCATCCTTGGAGAAGGAAGGAGCCTCTTGGCATGGCCACCTGGTAGATTGAGTCCTGGGCTGGTCACCTCCCCAGCTCCTCACCTGAGGGCCTGAGGGACCACACTCCCCAGGCTGCCCTGTCACTAGACCTGGGGCAGCTTCTGGGTGCTAAGCTTTTGCTGCCTGGTGTTCCCCAGATCTCCCATCAGACTCTGGCTCAAGATGACCCCAGACCAGTCAGAATAGAGCAGGGACCTAGGGGAGGGTCCTGGGGGTGGGGGGACCTTTCAAGAGATCCAGGCCTGTCTTCTAGAGACCTTCAGAGACAGGGGAGGGGTTCCCAACACCAGTCTAACAATCCAGGGCTTAACCCTTTCAGTGACCTACCCAGTGCTAGGTACCTCTATGCATAGAGGAGATAGTTCAGAGCAAGGGTCTTTTCTCCCCTGTCCTCCCCTCCCCTGCCTTCTGCCTTCTGCTCCTCACTTTGCTTTCTCCCCTGTTGTCCCTCTCTTTCCTGCCCTCCCTTCTCTTCTCCATCCCTCCACTTCCTTCTCTCTCTCTCTCCTTCTCCTTCTCTCTCTCCATCTTTCCTTTCCCTTTCCCTCCCTCTCTCCTCCCTTTTTTGTTCTCTCCACACCTCTATCTCCCTACTTCTTTCTGCCTGCCCCCCTTCTTCAAATCTCATGCTCTGAAAGTGACAGAGGAAAAACACCACACTTCATCCACTTAGAAAGGAATTTTAATTACCTATTTAATCTAGGGATGGATTTAAATGCAAGGAGTGTGCTGAACCCCACCCCCACCTCTCCCTCCCAGAAGGAAGGCAGGGGAAACTTTCTTTTGCAGTTGAGCTCAGGAGCCACTGTGAATGGGGCTGTCTGAAGGACCGTGCACACATTGGAGCCCAGGTCAGGCAGGCCTGGCCCAGCTGTTTCCATGCGTACAGAGGCCCTGTTTCTTGAAAAGGGGTCACCAGGGAACAATGGCTGCATTCAGGGCCGGGGTCTCCACAGCTGTGCAGGTCTGTTGGGCATCCTCCAGCTGGGCAGGAACAGCTGTGGAACAACACAGCAGGGCCACCATGACAAAGCCACAGGGACTCTGCTCAGTGCCACTCAACAGGAGGGACCCATGGTGCTCTCAGCACTGGGGGTGGGACAGGTGGGAGCCAAAGAACAGAGACACATCTCTTGTGCTCAGGGGGCTGGGAGTCCCATATTACCGTTCACCCCTCAACACAAGGTGCAGGGTATCCATGGAATGGTGGAAGGTGTGTGGAAGGGGCGGTTAGAGTTTATGTCCACTCCATGGTGGACTCCTGGTCGAGGTAAGAGTGACGTCCAACCTGCCCATCACACTGTAACCAGTGGTATCTACTAAGGGTGTGTAGTCTTTGGGGGACACTGGGGGGCAATAAAAACTCCTCTTTCATTCTAGCCATTCGCCTTCCTCCTGACTTGGGTTCTGTGTTTGCTTCCAGGTTGATGGAAGATGCCGGCACCCTGCTATGCTTCTCCAAACTTGTATCTACCCAGTTCTGCCCCACACAAGCCCATGATCTTCTCGTATTCCACTTCTTCTTGATCCCCTGTAGCACCATGAGTCTGAAGAGGGCTGGGATTCCTTCTTGATATAAAATTCCTTCTTGATAAAAGTTATTTCTTCTACATCTGTGAGTGCCACTGGTTTTGTTTCTCTAGACAAGCCAGTCCAACATTAACAGACTAGATAGCTTCTCTCAGGGACAGAAGGCCAGGGAACATCCAGCACGCACCCGGAGGTATGCCAGGCAGACAGAGAGATAGGACAAGACTTCTGTTAGCTAAGGACCAGAAACAGTCTTCTGGTCAGAGGGACCTGGCTGGAGAGGGACCTGGAGGTGGGGGTTGGTTTGCTACACAAGAGGCAGAGCTAGACCCATCCCTCTAGAACACATCCCATGATCCATTATCACTTGGGAGACTCAGGAGCAGATCCATGCACAGGTCCCACCACAGGATGGGACAGGCATTTCCTTCTGTTCAGAGATGTACAAATTTGTCTTGAAGGTGCTAAGAAATCACTGCAATCCTTTGCTGTTGCATGTAGTGCTGTGATGAGCACAGGTGTGGCTGCCTGTCCCCAGCTCTCGTTTCTCAGGTTGCACACCGAATAATGGAAAACCTGGATTCCATGGTATCGGTCACCAACAGGAGAATGGACAAGCCAATATGAGTACGCACGCATAATGTGGTACATACGCAGACTAGATCCCTTTTAATTGAAAGTTGTTTTTGCATGACATGTATTCCTAGACTCAAATCCTTAATGACGCCTGTTACCCAGTCTCCTCAACACTTCATGATAGTACAGACTGATGTGCTTCTTCCATGTGGGCTTGTTGCTTCTCAATTAGGTGGTTGCTTGCTGAACTTTGAGCCTTGAAAACCTCAGATGTTGTATCTTTTGATAGCTGGGAACCATCCCCTTTCTTCACCACATTTGCTTATGCACACATGTTGTCTTCAGAAATCATACGAGAAGGGTGGACACCACAGAGTGCCAGGTTGTTAGGACATGTTCTTGCATTGAGGCAGGGCTTCCATTATCTCCACATAATGCCATATAAGTATATGTGCAATGCCTCTATTTTTATGAATTAATATATTGACATATGTAGACACTTATGTTTACCTCTATTCATGGGTTTGCTTTCTAGATATTTCCTCTGCTGCCTTTTACCTTCCTCCAGCCCCACCAATCACACTTGCCCTTCTGCCTCTTAGTAATTCCTCTTGGCTAGATTACTGTTGCTTTAACACCCTAGGATACCTGCATCCTCCTCATTGTTGATTTTAATTGCCTAATTTTCCCCTGTCTATAGCATTGTATGCTCATGGATCCCTTCCCCTGCCTCCTTACCCCCTCCCCCGAAAATCTTTCCAAAGCAGTCCTTCCCATTGCTTTTTCCTCAAGCTTGCATCCCAAGCCCATCTTATTATTTTTTAATCATTTTATTGGGGACTCATACAACTCTTATCACAATCCATTCACATGCAAACCCAACAGTAATAGAGAGCAAACAAAAAGAAACAAAAAGATTGAGTAAAAAGAAAAAAGATAGTAAAAACTAGGTGGGAGTTGGGTGGGTGGAAGCATACATAATTCTAGGTCTTTCCCCTGACCTTTATGGCTATCTCTCCACTGCTCTTGAGGGCATTTGGGAACTGGCCCTCTTAGCCTGAAGTCTATTTGAGGGACTTCTCTGAGGGACTTCTCAGGGGTTTTTTGACTGAGCTTTACTTTCATTGCTGATCTGTTATGTGCCATTCTTGGTTTACCCTGCTGTGGTGATAACTCAGACTGGAGAAACTCCCGCTGTGTGTCCCCAGTATAATCCTCTGTGGAGATATGCTCCATTGAGGGGGCATGGTGTCTGGAGTAGTTGTCAGCCCTACAGTCCTTTCTGTGCCTTTGCAGCTTCATGCATGGACTTGGTGAGCCAATAGGGGCTCTAGACCCTCACTCCCTCACTTTCCTTCTTGGTTTGCTTCCATGTGGGTGTGACAAGCCCCCCCCCCCCAACCTGTAGGTTTAGTGTTGTTCTCTGTGGCACATTTTTCTAGGGAGGGGGTCAGTTGGGCTCTGCTTGGACCAGTTTGCAATCATAAGGGCGTCAATGAAATCAGATAACAGACATCAGAAGACCCCAAACAAGCAAACAAGCCAGTAAACAAACAAAAGCATATTGCTGAGAACTAGGGGGGTCGCAACAGAGATCCAAACCCCATCAGTAGGCAATGGGATATCCCCGCACAGAAGGAAGGGATGAGTCTACCAGGGTGCAGTATAACACCAATGAAACATACAATGTTCCTCCAGTTCCTTCAGGCTTCCTCAACCCCCACTGTCATCACCCAGTCCTGCCTTTCACTTCGGGCTAGTCTGAAGTGTGTATGCTGGTACAGATAAGAGTTCACGACACCTGGAATCGATGAACAGAAGGAGAGGGCAGGTAGGCAGAGGGGACTTATTGCAATGATTGACACATAACCATACCCCCACCCCCAGGACAAACAACAATACCATGAGGGAAGGGAGACAGCGGTCAATGTAAGATATGCAAATAATAATCATTTATCATTTATCAAGGGGTCACAAGAGTGGGTGGGGGGGAGAAAAAAGAGAAGCTGATACCCAGGACCCAAATGGAAAATAAGTGCTTAGAAAAGGATGGTGCAACATATGTACAGATATCCTTGATGCAATTGATGCATGGATTGTTATAAGAGCTGTAAGAGTTCCCAATAAAATTATCTTTTAATTAAAAAAATTTTAAACCCAACCAATGAAAACCAATGGCAAAAAAGAAAAGAAAAGAAAAATAGACCAATGGCAAAGGATGAAAACCAAACACAGCAAGAAACACAAAGAGAAGCGCCCCTCTGGTTTGGGCTATGCGTCTGGGGCTTCTCGTGTTTGCCTCACTTGCGGGTTCCTTCTGTGTTGTGGGCCCCAGGGTGGGCTGCTAAACACAAGAGCAGCGATCCAGAGCCCCTGGCCACTCTGCAGACAGGGTCAGCTAGCCCTGCAAAGACGCACAGTCTTGGAGACCCCCGCGGCAGCGCTACACTCTCCTGCACGGGAGTTGGAATCCACCGGATGGCAATGGGGGCAATGAGCCATGGCTGGCCAGGTGTTCATCACTTGGTAGCTAACTGGAAGGGAATTCAAACCCACCATCCCCCTCCCCTAGGAGAGTGGCTGTGGCAATATGCTTCCATAAAGGTCACCGCCTTAGATTATAGGTGCCATGGGGTCACTAGGAGATGACCTCAAGCTGGCGGCAATGAGTTTGTGATTTGGAGAGTGAGGGTCCCACCCTTGTGCAGCTCAAGTATTTGAAGGTCTAAGTGGGACACTTGGGGGGTGAGGATTCAACCTAATCAGAAGGGTGCCAGGAGAGACCTCTGGCCTGTGCAAGGCCACAGTCATCAATCCTCCTGTTCAGCACGGTTCCACTCAGACACAAGGCTCGCCCTTGGTGGGAAGCTCCCTAAGGACAGCCAGCCTGTTGGTTGGTTGGTTGGTTGGTTGAATGGGTCTGTGAGAAAGCAGCATGCGGAACACTGGGCAGAAGACTCGGCGATGCTGCGGTGCTGATTGAGAAGGCAGGTGGTTGGAGCTGGCCATCCTTGCAGTGGGTGTGGGGAGACCAGTCAGAAGCACAGAGGAGAAGGCGCATGCCTGAGTCAAACTAGACCCTTGGGGCTTGGATGAGTCTGGCTCCAATGGCCATGTCAAAATAAGTATCACACAGTCTCTGAATTTTAATGAATTTTAACCTGGCATCATTAGCACCGCATTCCAGGCCCCTGGCCACCGGAGACCCTGACTGCAGGATAAGGGCTTGCCCACCATGCTGAGAGCCTCTCCTTTTTCCACTTCTCCCTTCTGTGGGGACCAAGACTTAGTGCCTAGCATTTTACAAATTTGGTATCAGAGTCATCCTTCTGTGTACCAGGCGACCTCTAGGCAACTGTTTCTTTCCCAGGGCTGAGTAGGTACGAGTGAGGCAGAAAGTGGATTCTCAGAAGTTTCAAATAAGCATCAGAATCAGAAGTATCAAGTAAACATCAGAGTCTCCTACAGAGTTTGGCAAATCAGAGATTACCAGCTACTGATTCAGAAGCTCTGGGAAAGAACTGGAATTTGTTTCTGGCAAGCTTCCTGGGGATGCCAGTAAGGCTGATTCCTGGACCATGCTGAGAACCACTGAGGCAGGAGAGCTGACCCAGCAGGTTGCTGAAACCACATCGAATATATATATATATATATATATATATATATATATATATTCTAACTTGAGTTTTATTGACATATAATTCACATATCACACCATGCAACAGTTTAAGCATATTAAATAGAGTTATGCAGTCATCACCACAATTTTAGAACATGTTCTTCTTTCTTGTATCCATTATTATAGAAACTCTTTCCCCTCCAACACCCCTACCATAACCCCAAGAAACTATTAATCCTGCTACTGTCTCTACATATTTACCTGTTCTGGATTTCACTGAAAGCAAAACCTATAAAACCAAACTCACCCCAGCAAACTTACAGATAGAAATCTCCAGTTGACAATACAACAGAACATTATAAACTCTAGAACAAATTTACAATGAGTCAGAAGGCAGAACAAATGGTAAGGTTTCAAGTTTTAACCTAAGCACATCTGCATGAATCCACTTCCCAAAGCACTCTGTCTGGGAGTAGCAAGTCTTCCCTGCTCCACAGTTTGAGGAGATTCACTAGGGATCCTGAAAATGGATTTGGGGCTTTCGCTTTCATCCACCGCCTTTTGCAACCTGGATGCTCAGAACTTAAGGTCTAACACCATCCTCTTCTCTTGTCTGGGATTTTATTATTTATAATCTTTGGATCACCTACCCGGTGTCCTTCATCAGTGTGCACTTAGCTGTCACCTCACTTTCATGGCTGCTTGCTCTGAGCCTAACTTTTTTTTAAAAAATAGATCTTATTGGGGGCTCTTACGACATTTAATACATCATTCATATTAAGAATATTTGTACACATGTTGCCACATTCATCTACATTATCTACTTGAACCCCTCCACCTTAAGTTCCACTTCCCCTCTTTCCTCTAGTTCTTTATTTTTTTAATTCCAACTCCCCATATTTCCCCTTCCCCTTTTCCTCCCCCATGAACTTCCAATAACTTACAAATTGTTATTACCTCTTCATATCTTACACTGTCTAATGTGTCACTTCACTCACCACCCCCACCGTTATCCACACCCCAGAGAGGTCTCATGTAGATGCAAGAAATCTGTTCCCCCTTTTTACTTCACCATCCTTCCACCCTCTCAGTGTCACCACTCCCCACTAGTCTCAAGGGATTATCTATCTTAAATTTTCATGTTTTCAACTCCAATGTGCATCCCCTGACTTATCTAGCCAAATCTGTCTGGCAAAATTGGGACAATGATAGTGAGTGGAGGGAGCATTTGAGAACATTTCATTGCTACTACACTGCACCTAGACTGTCTTATCCCCTCTGTAAGAGGATGTCACTTCACTTATTGATGGGCTTTGGGTCCCCAATCTGAACTCCCTTCACTTATAACGATATATTTTTTTAGGTCTTTGATGCTTGATACCGGATCCCTTTGACACCTCATGATCATACAGACTATTGTGCTTCTTCCACGTGGGCTTGCTTCTTAGCTAGATGGCCACTTATTCACCTTCAGGTCTTTAAAACCACAGATGCACATTTTTTTGAGAGCAGGGAGCCATCAGCTTTCTTCGCCACATTTGCTTATGCATATATTTGTCGTCAATGATCATATCAGGAAAGTGAGCATATAATGTTATGATTATTAGTTCTTGAAACCTGATAGTTGATCCCTTTGGTATCTCTTGGTCCCATAAGCTGATGTACTTCTTCCATGTGGGCCTTGTTGCTTCTGAGCTGAATGGCTGCTTGTTTACTTTCAAGCCTTTAAGACCCCAGACGTACATGTTTTGATAGCCGGGTACCATCAGCTTTCTTCACCACATTTGCTTATGCACACATTTGTTTTCTGAGCATAACTTTTAAGGCCTCAGATGTTTGTCTGCTTTTTCTGATACCCAAGGATCACCTGGCTTCTTCACCACATGGTGCATTGGCAGCCATATCTTCCTTGAGGTCTTCATGATAGCAAGTATTCAATAAGACCTCTCAGTTCAGAACTAAATGTTCTTTGTTTAGGGTTATAATTTAGCGGTACCTGAGAAGTCATTTGTGGATCAATGGTTTATATGTCCCTGGTTCTGAAACCTAGCAGGATCTTGAGTAAATTTCTTCTCCCTGGTGTAGTGTCCATCTTTTATTGGTTAAACCAAAGGAGTTACCAAAGATCAAATGAAGATTGTTGTGCTTTGGCTGTTCCAAAGAGAGTTTTTGATAGGAGACAAAGGAGACTTTAGGATCAAGGGGAGAGTGACTTAGCCAACTGCACTCTTGAGGTTCCTCTTACCCTTGTGGAGGAAAACTGAACTGAGCAAAGTCACGACACAAGAAAAGTTCCGTTACATGCCCACCAAGAGCCAGAGAGTTTAGTGTGTCTGTGTGGTTATGGCTGTGGGTCCTGTGTCAATTCCTAACTCATTCGATTGCCTGTCAGTCCTATAAGATATGCAGTAACACGCCCATGCTCACATAACAGTTGAGAGAACAAGGTAAGCATGTTTCCCTCTATGACACAGATCTCTGATCAAAAGAGTCCTGGTAGTGTGCTAAGTGGAATGTTGTGCCGCTAACCAGAAAGTCAGTGGTCCAAACCCACTGGCCACTCCAGGCAAGAAAGATCAAGCCCGCTGCTTCTGCAAACAGTGATCATCTCAGGAATCAAAGGACCAGCTCTTTTGTGTCCTCCATAGTTGCACTGAATGAAGATCCACTCAACAGCATCTTGACCTTGGCCAAACTGAATCTAACTCTGGCCCTTGTTCACACAGCTAGTGATCTTGTAGACTGGCGTCGCCCCTCCCTCTCCATACTTAATGCCCTTTCTGCTTTCTCGTCCCCTATAATCACCAGGCAAAGGCTGACTTACGATTCCAAACCCAGCTGCGGTGTCTAGCCATTTCTCAAGCCCCCCACCCCCATGTCGCTCTGCATTTATATGCTTCTAGAACTCTTGAGTCAGCACATTTTCTCCTAAGGGCTGCTTACTTGTCTGGCTCTTGCTTAGGCACAAACACTGAAATTCAATCTTCGGAAAATCCCCAGCCCCTAATGTGTCGCATGCAATAGACTCTCCGTAAAGGAGAACACCACCACCAAATGCCCACCCTGTGCTTTGGGATCCGATTGCCAAAAAGAGAAAAAAAAAAAAAAAACAATGTGTGGAGACAACCCTGACCAGGCTCCTTGCATCATCCACTGGGGTCCATCTCCTACCCCCTCTGCACCACTGTCTCCATTTGTCCTCCCGCCCTCCGCCTTTCCCATTCAATGAAAAGTGAGTATTAACTGCAACATGGAATAAGAGCCAAGCCATAACTCAAGCCCCATGGATGAACTTCAAACGGGCCCTTGAAACATGCAAAATAAGAGCCAGCTTCTCAGGGGCAGGGTATATGGAGCTAGGCACTTGGTGACTCTCTCAGAAGTTCTGGAAGCATGCTTTGATTTCATATACTTCGAATTAACTTGATTGAAATTCAAAGCTAAAGCCAACATACCACATTTCCTTTGGTCAGAAGTGAAGTGTGAAAACAGTGTTTTGAATTCTCAGTTGGATGTACAACTCCGGGTTTGAAGTGTGACAGACGGCGGGGGGTTGAGTTCCTGGAAATTCTAACATTTCGTGGGCCTGGTCTTCCAAGGAGTTAGAGAAATTGAAAACCAGGAGCGGTGAGGCACTAGAGTATCAGAGGAGCATCAGAGTGAGTGCCCCTAAGCTCTGAGGATCATTCCCACTGTAGCTGCCACACAGCACTGGTGATGTTGCTTGTGGGGAGTCAGTGGCATCTCTTCAGTTCTTCTGCCAGAGGATTTCCAGGCAGGGGAAAGTCAGAAATACACTCTTCCCAGGGCTGATAGAAAGACAGACAGCATTAGGGAAATCCCACCCACTTGTCCAGCAGAAGAACTTGGGACCAAGGTGTGATCAGCAAAGTGGACATCCTTAGGGCAAGCAAAGGCCTTTTGGTTTTCCTTGGCCATGTATCCTGTTACAGATGCTCTAAATGTTGACATGGAAAGCAGTGACTACATAGTCAATATCTGCTCTGTGTACAATGGCTCACTTGGGGTTGTATTTCCAACAAAGACAAGAAGGCCCACAAAGTGGTGAGATGATGAATGATCTTCTTTTAATGCTGGGCATAAAATCAGGGATGTCCTCATCAGAAAAGAAATCAAATGCATAGGGATTGTAAATAAAGGAACAATACACCACCACCCCCAATCTTTTCAGACTATGCGTTTGCTTACTTAGAAAATCCAAAGGAATCGACAAAATGAAAACAGGACAACAATAAGAACTAAAGTCACAGAACCACAAAACTTAAAACTGATAAACTCTCAGGATGGAAAATCAATATGCAGTGACTAATTTATTTGCCTACATGAGTTTTCAAATAATATCTGGGAAATAACTCATTATCTTTGAATTCCATTTTACCAAGATTTTTTTTCACACAACTAAAAAAAATTGAAAGTGTATATAATAGCAAAATATTTGGCAATACATTTAACAAATAAGGTACAAGATCTCTACTCTAATAACAAAAAGCACCATTCAGAACAATTAAGACCTTAATAAATTGAGAGATATAACACATTCATGCAGTCTCAGCATAAGTCACATCTACTCTTCCCAAATTGATCCACAGATTCAACCTGATATTCAGCATGATATAACTCCAGCTGGATTAAACAACACAAAATAAAACCTGGAAATTAGAAAATACATTACCCGGAAATTCAAAGGACCTTGCTTAAGAGACACAATTGTGAGAAATAGAACAGACTTGAAGGACGTTCAATATCACATTTAGAATCTCATTATATACCCTCAATTAATAGGACAAAGTAGTGCTGACATTAGGATGGTACATTATGCTGTGTTATCTAGGGAACAAACCAGTGACGACAAGAGGGAACTTTAGACCAAAATGCAACTTTCCATCAGCAAGGCATCGCACTCTCGTCCTCCTTAAGCCCTTGAGTCCAAGGCTAGTCATCAGACTCCTGTAGCTATAGACCAGAGACTCTCAGGTAGGTGAAGTGGGCTGTGGCGAGATCACAGGCTAGTTCATGCAGAGTTACACGAACCCAGTTCTCTGGGTCAGGTGGCCCACATGGGGCTGTCTGGAGGCAGAAGTAGGGAGAAGTTCCCAGTTTCTCCCCTGTAAGAAGGCCACACTCTCAAGGAAGGGTCCTGTTTCACCGGTTGGACTCTGCTGCTACCGCCACGCAGGTACCATCAAGTTGACATAAAATCTAAAGGCACAGACAGACAAACAGATGGTAGAAAGGAAAACCTTTGCCTGTGGGGTTATTAGATTTCCAAAAAAAATGCAAAGAATATGCATAAACAAATTAAATATTTATCTGGAAGCCAAAATGAACCCCAATTCTTACCTGATACCGCACCCAAAAAATATTTTAATTTAATGTAAATCAACAACTAGGAACTTTTTTAAAAACATAGGGGAATTTCTTCATAACCTGAAATAGATTTATTTTCTAGGACAAGACACAAAAAACAATAACCATAAAGTAAAAAGGGAAAAAATATAAACTGACATTATCAAAATTGCTATGGTTGTTCATCAAAAGAGAAAGTTGAGAAAACATACAGCAGAGTCCCAAATTGTGAGCAAATAGTTAGAAAACATAAATCTAAAGACCTTTACCCTGAATATATATGAAAATTTTAAAACAAATCAATTTTAAAAATTAAATATCAAAAGATTTAAAAGAATAAGACCATGAACATAGGTGAATACATAAATGACAAAAAACTGAAAAATCCTCAGTACCATTAGTCATCAAGGGAATATAAGTAAATCCATAATCAGACACTACTAAATACCACTAACCACCACCAACAAAAAGTCACTGCCACTGAGTGCATTCAGACTCAAAAAGGCCAGCGTTTCTGAGGCTGTAAACTTTACAGGAGCAGAAGACTTCATCTTCCCCCCAGTATCTGGTGAATTTGAGCTATCCACCTTGTAGATAGTTTACCCTACAGTGTTTACCCTACAATGCTACCAGAACTCTTTACATTCCCAATAGAAAGGCTAAATTTATTAGAGTGCAAGTCATAAGTCAGTGAAGATGTAGAACAAATATTGTACTATTAGTGGGTATGTTAAATGGTCACACCTTTTTGGAAAAATGGTTTGGCAGTTGATATTCTGAATTTAATTGTACACCTCTGACCCCAAAATTCTAGTCCTACAGACATGTCCAATAAAAACAGCAACATATGCTATCACACAGATTTGTACAAAAATTTTCTATAGCAAATTTCTTCATAATAGCTAAAAACTGGAAACCACCCAAGTGTCCATCAACAGATAAGTGGATGATAAAATATTACTCAGCAATAAAACAGGATGAACCATTGATACCCACAGGAATTCAAATCAGGCGTACAGAAGAGCTAAACTAAAGAAGGCTCATAAAAAAAGAGAGTTGAATTAAAGAAGACAGGAAGATCAATTAAAGAGTACCTGGTGCTCCTTTCATGTATATGAATCCTTAGAACCAGAAAAATGAACCTACATGAAAATATCAAAAATGCTTGACCCTCGCTGGGTTCTGGGAGGGGCCCTCCTATGGGATGAATTGTCTTCCCTAAAAGGTTTGTTGAACTTCCAACCCAGGAGACCTATGGATGAGACCTTTTTTGGAAATTGGGTATTTTAAAAAAATATTTTAATTGGGACATAATCCACTTATCATACAATTCAATGGTTTAATCTTAAAAGAAGTATACAATTTTGGAATATTTTCTTCTTCTTTGTACTCATTGTCATTAGTGCCCCATTTACCCCCTAATCTCTCCTACCACACCCCCAATTAATCCAATTGCTGCCTCTAGAGATTCACATATCCTGTACTTCATATACCAAAAATATAAGCAAACAACAGTAACAAAATAAAATAGAGGGGAAAAACCTCAATAGAAATCAAAATAGGTGTCCAGAGGACACAAGGAAAGAATGGTCAGGTGACCATGAAGGCAGGTGGAGGTCAAGGATTCCAGAAGCCATCAGATGCTGGAGAGAGGGAGTGATTCATTCCCCAGAATCCTCTGCAGAAGTCGACATAGCTGATGCTTTTAATTCCATATTATAGCCTGAGGACTGTGAGATCAGGCATTTTTACTCTCTGCACTTACCCATTTTGTGACATTTTCTCACAACAGGCTTAAGGAAAGAACCACCCCACCCACTGCTCTCCAGTTGATTACAGTTCATAAGGAGCCCATAGGACAAAATAGAACTTCCCCGCTGGACTTTTGTGGCTATAAACATTTATGAGAACAGGAAGTCTCATCTTTCTCTCTCAGAGAGTCTGGTGGTTTCAAACAGATGACTCTGCATTAACAGGCTAATCCATACTCCACAACAATACCGGGACTTCCTCAGGAAAGAGCACGAGCAGACTGTACGAGGAGAGGAGATATTCTACAAAAATGATAGCTGTGTGGTTGACTGGATGTGCTCATTGACCAAAGCCCATGGGATTGTGCACTTCAGATATGCTCATTTCAAAGAATGTAAGAGCTGTTAGCTTCAAAGAATATGAATTGTATTGAAAAGAGGACATAACATTAGACTTTAATTGGTAGGCTTGCATTTTTTCCCCAGTGGCACGAGCTGGAAATTCGGAAAATCTGTGCAACGTATTCTAAATTAAAAAATGGGCAAGTGTGTGCAGCATAATGGGATCTAAGTTTTCCAGTGTTGTGAAGGAAATTACAAACATGGAGAGGGAAGGGTTAGATTCTACCTCGTATCAAGATGGGATTAGAAGAGACTTAATGGTTGGATATTAAAATAGCCGGTGGTGGTGGTGGCTACTGAGTCTATTCGGAGGCATATCGTAATCAGGATCAATGGAGAAGAGACTGATGTCATCAGGAAGTTTACCTTGCTGGGATCCACAGTCAACGGTCATGGAAGCAACACTTCAGGAGGTCAAACGACACATCGAGTCGGTTCATTCTGCTGCACAAGACCTCCTTGAAGTGTTGAAAAGCAAGGCTGCTACCTTGGAATCAAAGTATGCCTAATTCAAGCCATGCTTTCTTTTTAATTGCCTCATATGCAGATGAAAATTGGGCACTGATTAAGGAAGACCAAAGAAAAATTGGTGTGTTTGAACTGCAACATGGACTGCCAAAAGAATAAATATACAGAGGGTCACTATGGGCTGGAACCAACTCAATGGATCTTAACATGTGACAGAAAAGACATGCCCCATCAAATTGTCCTGGCTGTAAGATTTACAGGAGCAAATCACCAGTTCTTTAAATAGTAGAGACTTCTTGTGGATTGAAACCACAAACCTTTTGCACATCCAAATAGAAAAAAAGTTGATGAGTTTATTGAAATTTACATACACCATGTATAAGTGTGTGTGTGTGTATTACATGTGTAATCATGTGTGAGCAAGTAATTCATGAAACTGGATTACATGGAGAACAGCACAGCATCAGGTTGGAGAAAGGTTCACTAGCCACCTGCATTAAGCCGATGACACACTATTGCCTACAAAATTCTTTGTTGTACTGTGGTTCTTGCTTAAATAGACTTGTAACACAACCTACTGAAGAGCAAAGGCTACAGCTTTCAGTGTGGATTACAATGAATTGTTAGAAAACAAAACAACCATCCTTACATTTGGGTTGATAGGCAACATCATCATCATCATTGGACCAGGTGATAGTGAGGCTTTTTGTGCCAACTAGGCCTCTGGAGGAACATGCGGTCCAAGTGTCATCAGGTTGCAGCTTGATTGGAGGGTGACTGAGATAAATGCTCTCTGAGGTCAACCTCCCATCTCTCGCTTTCATCCCTGGTGATCGGACCAGCAGACTGCTCCAGAGTTAGTCCTTTGCTTTAATATTTGCCTCAGTCATGGACTGCACTGACAGTGGGCCGAGCCAACCCTTGGATCATGCCACCATGCTGGGCATCTCTAGGGCTCAAGGCCCCAGTGGAACCTGCTTCAGCAGACTGCCTCACCACACTGTGTCACTGTGCCTTACCTTGCTAAAACTCGAGGCTCCATCAGGAAGCTGTTGCTGCCACCTCATTCTCAGAACCTGCTGCCTACGAGGCAGCTCCATTCTTCTTGTCTGAGGGCAAGTTTCACTGCTTCTTTAAGCTTGGACACTCAGGTTTCAGTATATTTATTAACTGTTCCATGAAAGTGAGTTGACCTGCCGTGTGAACTAATTAGCCGTTGTATTCCTTCTCACCATATAAGCCAATCCTTTTATATATCAGTGGGTGCCCCCCCGAAACTGAATGTGACATAAAGGGAAATAGTACATTTAAAGTTCATTCCACCAGGTCAGACTACTAACCAAACCTTCTATTTAGAGGTTCTGAAGAGATTTCATAACAGTGTGTAATCAAAAAAGACTTGATTGGCAGAACTGTTTTTTTGGTTTTTTTTTTTTTTTGGCAGAACTGGTTTTATGACCATGACAATGCACCTGTTCACACAACCATCTCGGTGCACCAGTTTTAATGCTAAAAACAACATACCTCTCTTGCCCCACACGCCTGAGTCATCTGATCTTGCTCCATGCACCTTCTTTCTTATTTCAGCAAATGAACAGCTTTATTTCACAAATGGACAGCAATTTGCCGCTATAGAAGAGGTGAAGAAAAATACGAGGGAGGCATTGTCAGTCATCCAAACAGATGAATTTGAAAAAATTTTCCAAGAATAGAATCACAGATTTGGCAAATGGATTAAGTGTAATGGAAAGTACTTAAAGATAACAAGGTTATCTAGGGCAGTGATGTGGAAATAAAAAAAGGTAACAAGATTTAAAAAACACTTTAAATATATAGCTTTGAAAAAAATCTGGTTTTTTTTGGGGGGGTACTTCCTCTTATATATATAATCATAAGTGTCCTGGTTTTGTTTCTATAAAGCATCTGGTCTATCACAGACCAATAGACAATAATTGTACCAGTAGACAACTGTGGTAATTACATAATCTTTTATCAACTTTAGGGAAGGGGTGAAGTCGAATATGTCAACCAGAACACACCCTGATTGATAACCTCTTTGTGGCCATGGAATCTCAATCAATCTCTATTGAAACAACAGTCAAAAAATGAGCCAATGGTATTGCATGGGAACATTGACTGCAATAGACCTATGCATAGAGATAAAAATGAAAGATATCACTTTGAAGACTAAAATCTACCTGGTCCAAGTCATGATATTTTCAATCACATCATACGCATGTGACAAGTAAATAATGAATGAGAAAAGGTGGAGATGAATTTATGGCTTTGAATTATGGTGCTGATGTGAATGAACTATTAAAAATATCATGGGCTGACTGAAGAAGAAACAAATCATATTTTGGAAGAAGTACATCTGGAATACCCCTTCAAAGGACAAATGTCAAGGGTTAATCTCACATAACATCTCTGAAAAAGCATATCATCCTTGGTTGAGTGAAACAGTGGTAGCCATGATGAGATCAAACAGCAATGATTGTGAGGAAATCACAGATTTAGCAGGGTTTTGAACACAGGTTGCACTTCAAATTAACCATAACATAACATGTTTAAGCAAAAAAAGCTGGGTGGCTAGGGGAGAATGAGTAAACTGAGAGATTTGAGGATATTACTCAGAATTTGTCAGGATGTGAAAAAGGGATGGAAATTATAGGAAAAAAAGATTAAGCCCCATGGACTACCAAGCACCTTTTAGATCATATCTGCTTTCAACTAAGATCTATCAGATATCAGCAATAGTCTCTCCCATTCCATGTCTTCTGAATCTATTTCTAATTTCCCACAATTCACTTCCCAATGTAACACTGCAATCATTTTATAAAATTTATACTTAGGCAAACTTTACTTGTATGGGATACAAACTCCCTTGTTCAGTTTTTTTTTTTCATTTTGTTGAATCATCTATCTTTGGAATGGTCACTGTGGTAGTTAGATAATCTGGTATCAATGTAAGGATTCAGAGTGAAGGGGTGGAGTCTGGTCTATCAGGTCATAGCTTGATGACCTCATTAGGAGGTGCTAAGGAAACAGACGCTAGCTGGGGGTGGGACCCAGACTCTTTCCCTGGGAGACATTACAGTTGATAATTCACATGGAGATAGGCTGATAGCAACCAGAGCCTCAGAGATGTAGAAGCCACGTGGATACCCCGCCAGCACTGAGATACTTACAAGGCCACTGAATCCTCAAGACTTCCCACCCACTGTCCTGTGATCTTCCTGCATTCGGCATCATTGCATGTGTTTCCTGATTCTGAAGAGGAATTTACACATTGGTATCAGACACAGATACTAACGTCCGATTTTTGGACTTGAGCAGGACTGGACTGGAATGTTTTTTCAATATTCAATTGTTCTTGTATATAAAGATCTTTCCTCTACACATATGAGTCTCTATGAATTTGCTTCTCTTGTCTACCCAGGATAACACAGGCAGAGAATTGGATCTGCTCCAGTCAGCTAGATAGCTGTCATGCAAATGGCTTGGCATACAGGAGTGAGTACTTCCACCACTGCATTTATTGAACCATCTCAATTAGTATCTCATCACTTTCTTCAGCCTCATTTACACCAACACCTTTCATTCAACTTGGACTTCTTCCTGTGGTACCACTGGTTCTTGACCACACATGACCTCCTAAAATAATTGATCGTCAGCCAATTATTTTTGGTACTGTGATTCTGTGTGCTTATTTCATGTTTTTATGCTTCCTGTATCACTCAATAATCTTCCTAATATTTTGTTGACATAGCTCACTCATTCCAATGTATCCCTTCCTTTCCCATGCAGTTCTAAGTCTTTATACGTGCATTATCATACCTTGTCTTCCTGAATCATTTGAAATCTTCTGTTGAAATCTTCTATTTCATAATTTTTCCCATCCATTCTGACTACTCTATGTTTAAGAGTAAGTTTCAAAGTGTCTGATAACATCTATGCTGGTCTTTTCTTTCCACCCCCTATAATTCTAATGAGATTTTTTTTCTTCATGATCATGTCATTGATTCCATGCCACAACTTGCCTAGTCTCCAATCATTAGTATTAATCAATCAACCTATTCTTGATTGAGAGGGTCTCTGCATTCAGATGGGATAAATTCAAGATTAGACTTTGACTCTTGGGCACTTGGTTTAATTTTCTCAGCTTTAACTTGAACATCCATGTGGGCAATTGATGGTCTATTCTGTGGTTGTTCTCTAGCCTTTTCCTGCCAGCTGATACAGAACTAGAAAGTCCAGAATATCTTCAATAGAATTTCCAGAGGGATTAAATTGAAAGAAATATCAAAAATATAATTCATAAAAAATAAGATTAAACTAACAAAAGATACGAATTCTTAGTTTGAGGAAGAGTACTGAATCTTAAACAGGATATTTTTGCAAAAATGATTATATGAATTTCATATGGAGAATGAACAGCCAGTTTGGTGACAACAGACAGCAAAATCAAAGTAAGAGGAGAATAGCTAAATAAAAAAAAATCTTATAATGTTTTCTAAGTTTTTAGGGAAGAAAACTATACAGCCTACTATTTTATTTTAAAATTCTCATTCAATATTGGTAGACTAATAGTGATAATATCAATAAGCTCATGAGTTTTCTATCCATTCATGAAAGACTCGAGGAAAGATCAACAAATGCCATTTTTTCTGAGAATAAAGACTTCTGTGATTTAAAAGATACCAGAGCTAAATTATTTTCAGAGCTTAATGCCAACAGAGAAGGAGCATCTAGTGTATTTTATATATTTATATGGATGAGATGGAAGACAATGTAACTGAAATGCTGGCAATGGATGGATATTTCACAGCAGAGGCAAGCTCCATGATGAATACAGGTGGCAAGGGAGGTCTCTCCCTTACTAGTCATGAGAGAGAGGAGAGAGAGACCATGGGAAAGGGGACATTATTAAAACAAGACAGTAACGTTTCACAACATTAGTATCCCTCCTTTAAATTTATGTAGGTGATGTTATGGCTGTTTTTGCTGGATGTTATGGAATCAGTGCCAACCCATAATGACCCCGTGCCAACAGCAAACCACACAGCCCACCCCAGGGTAATCTTCACAAGTCTTCCTAAGCTTGAATCCTTTGATGTAACCACATGCCAATCCTCTCATCGAGGGCTTTCTTGTTTTGTGCTGCTTTACCAAACACGAATGAGCTCTTTCTCCAGGGGCTGGTTTCTCCTGACAATGTGTCCAAAGCAAGTCACAGGAAGTTTTGACATCCTTGCCTATAGGGAGGACTCTGGCCATAGGTCTTTCTATACAGATCTGTTTGTCCTATTAGCAGTCGCGGTACTTTTGATATCTCCAACACTGTCATTCAAATGCATCAATTCTTCTATGACCTTCCTTATTCAATGCCTAACTTTCACATGCATAGGATGCCATGGAGAATACTGTCGCTTAGGTCAGGCACATCTTAGTCCTTGAAGTAATGTTCTTGCTCCCATTACTTGAAAGAGGTGCAGCAGATTTACCTAATGCAACATATCTTTTGATCTCTTGATGGCTGCTTCCATGAGCCTTGATTCTAGATCCAAGCAAGACTAAATCCTTGACAACTACAGTCTTCTCCATTTATCATGATGTTACCTGTTGGTCCAGTTGTGAGGATTCTGGTCTTCATTCCATCGAGTTGGAATCCATACTGAAGGCCACAGTCCAAGATCTTCATCAGCAAGTTCTTCAGTTCCTTCTCACTTTCAGTAAGCAAATTTGTGTCATCTGCATATCGCAGATTGTTAAGGCCAGATTCAGAAGATGGTGTGAAACAAGGATTATCATTGTTGATGTCAGATGGATCTTAGAGCAAAGCAATGAAGAGACATTCAGCTGTGTAGATCATAATACACTGTACATCACCTTGAGAAGAATGGGCACTCCAAAACATTTCATTGTGCTCATTTGGAACTAATACCTGGATCAAGAGGAACAAAGAAATTCTGTACTGTTTAAAATCAGGAAAGGTGTGTGTGTCAGGATTGTATCCTCTCACTATACATATTCAATCAGTGTGCGGAGCAAATAATCAGAGAAACTGGACTATATGAAGAAGAATATTGCATTAGGCTTAGAGAAAGGCTTATATGAAACAATTTTGTTTTTGTTTTTTGTGGCATCACTGCTTGGTGGGAGTAGGAAGCCCAGCCTTGCTCCTAGAGAGTGGCTGCTGGATTTGAACCATTGTTTTATTTGGTTTATATATATATGAAGCAATTTCAATTGTTATGAGGAGGTGAAGAAAGAAGAAAATTCATAGACTGCTAATAAGGGGATTTTCAAAAGTTCTTCAACATTTAGAATTAAAAGATGGTAGAATTTTCCCCACAGTCTTTTGAATCTCCTCCTAAAAATATAGATGGCCAGAACTACTGTTAAGAAGCAGTGTGCTCTTCGGAAAAGGGTTCAATGCTTGCACTTAGAGATCGGCAATGCTACTTCCAGGTTTATGCCTGTACCTATGAACCATTGGCAGAAATAGGTGTGTCAGTCAAGGTAGACTAAAGGAACAAATTTCAAAGCCACGCATATGGATATAAGGAATGGGTTTATATTCAAGGGGAATAGGACATTGAGAAAACATCCTAGCCCAGTCCAGCTCAAAGTCATAAGTCAGATATTAACCCATATGCCTGAAATCGGCCCATAAAGTCTCCTTCTGACTCATGAAGTCACAGGTCAGTGGCTACAGAGTCCTGGCACCGACAGGGGTCTCCCCATGGTTCCTCGCTTCCATGGCTCAGGGTCCATCAACAACATCCCATGGTGGCAGAAACAACTCATCACTGGAAGAGGCCTCCATGTGGCTGCCCCAGTCTCAGAGGTCTGGCTCCATCAGGGCAGCCATGTGATTTCTCCACCAACTACTCCAGCCTCCCAGCCATTCCGTGTTGCCTGTGATTAATCATCTCTGAAACTAACTCCCAACAACTGGGGAAGATAGCTTCTCATCTTCATGAGGGAAATATCGAGAGATTTCCCAGGAGTCTCAGGTGAAAGCCATGCCCACACAGAGGCCTCATCGACTACTCAATGGCTTTCTCCAGATTAACAGGTCAGACTCCACCTCTACATTTCAATCATAAAATTAACATAAGCACATGACTGTCACAATAGGCAAGAAGACTTAGGTAAAGATATTCATTGTAGTAGAGTTTGCCATTCAAAATAAGATCAGAAAAACCCCTTATATTTTCATTGAAGCAAGAATGAAGAAATCAAAAGAACACACATATAGTAATTAAAGTACACCCACTATCATGTGCAATTTGGAACATTCTCTAAAAGTGATCTTAGCAAAACAAGACGAGATAATGGCAGCAACAACACAAAACTCACCCTCTAGGACAGAGTAGAACCATCCTGAACATGGGTCAGGCTGTACGTCTGTCAGAAGCAGATCGCCACATCTCTCTCCATGAATGTCTGATAGGTGCCATCCATTTTTCTGGTTAATAGCTAAGTGCCTAACTACAAGATCACCTTCTTTTTAAAAAAGTGTTTTATTGGGGCACACACAAATTGTATTACAATCCTTACCTACATCCGTTGTGTCCAGCACATTTGTACATTTGCTGCCATCTTCATTTTCAAAGCATGTTCTTCTACTTGAGCCCTTGGTGTCAGCTCCTCGTATTTTCCCTTCCCTCCCTCATAAGCCCTTGATAATGTAGAAACTATTTTTTTCATGTCTTATACTGACTGATATCTCCCTATCACCCACTTTTTTGTTGTTCATTCCCCTGGGAAGGGGCCATATGTCAATCATTGTGGCCAGTTCCCCCCCCCCCCACTTTCCCATTCCCCTCCTGGTATCACTACTCTCAATGTTGGTCCTGAGGGGTTTATCTGTCCTGGATTCTCTGTGTTTCCAGCTCTTATCTGTACCCATGTAAATGTTCTGGTCTAGCCGGATTTGTAAGATAGAATTGGGATCACGATAGTGGGGGGAGGAAGCATTAAACAAAAAGAGTGTATGCTTCAACAGTGCTATACCCAGAGCAAAAAAAAATCATATCATTATGAATGAGGGAGAGTGCAGAGTGGAGACCCAAAGTCCAACAGTTGACAATTGGGTATCCACTTATAGAAGGGTCACAGAGAGGAGACTAGCAAGTAGCCTGTCTTTTGATAGAAGATAGATAGATGTTAGATAGATGATAGATAGATAGATAGATAGATAGATAGATAGATAGATAGATGATAGATAGTCATCAGGTAGGCAGGTCCACAGACAAGTAGATCGATATAGGTAAATATAGCTATTTGAATTATGGTGCTGGTGAAGAATATGGAAAGAATCATGAACTGCCTGAAGGATAAATCAGTCTTGGAGAAAATACAACCAGAACGTCCTTTAGAATTGAGAATGATGGATTTTGCCTCCAGTACTTTGGGCAAGTTGTCCGGGGAGACCAGTCCCCAGGGAAGGACATCCAGGCTGGTAAAGCAGAAAGGAAGTGAGAAGGAGAAAAGGCTTCTCGAGGAGGACTGACACCATGGCTGCAACACTGGTGTCAAGCAAAGCACACTTTCGAGGCTGGAGCAGGAGCAGGCGGTGTCTGGGTCTGCTGTACACAGGCTTGCTATGGGCCAGGAAGGACTTGAACGCACGTCAAAGCAATGGAAACAGCAGATCTAACTACATAGATGTATCTTTAATTATACAAACTGCTGGGTATCGAGCATCAAAATCTTAATTTGGGCCAAGTACAAAACAGTAGGAGCACACCATTTTAGAAAATATTTTCTCAGAGGAGGCTGACAGAGCGTGAGGCTTCATTGGGGCATAGAGGGAAAAGAGGGTGTCCTTAGTGAGTTCTCTTCTTTGTGTCAGGTAACTGCAGACAGTAAAACAAAACATTCACATGCTTCACATCGGGGCTATGAAAGTATCCATGTATTCTATCATTTCTGATACATTGAATACATTTGAAAATATATTTTGTAGATAGATACTTCTTTTCTGAGAACGCTTGAACAAGAAATAGGATCATAACTGTCAAACCACATGCAGAAAATCTACAGATTGTTGCCGATAATATGATGATTGTTGTCATCAAAGTATCAGTGAAAGATTCAAAATATAAAAACAAAACCAAAATCAATGCCGTTGATTTGATTCTGCCTCGTAGTGGCCATAAATGGATGAGACAAATATAGACCACTTCTAAAAGCCTGGAACTTCTGCAAAGGGAGGAAGGGAAATTGGATTCAGGAGAAAGAATTTAAAAAGCAAATGTCTGGGTTATAAAAACAAAAACAAAACAAAACAGCCCGGTGTTTGCATTTGTGAATTTTAGATAATGAGTAATTGTGTTTGTATATATCATTTTGTTTGACATATTTCTAACTAAAATTCTTTTTTAAAGTAAATCAGGGGAAAGCTTCCCAGGAGTTGAGCCTACATAATCTACATTTCTAGGATTTTAGTTCGCATTTTCCTTATGTTTATTCATTGTTCCATGTACAAACAAAGCTGTTTTGTTTTTGACTTTTGGGTAATTACATGAAGAAGTGGAGGGAGAGGAGATCTGTTTTATCCCCGTGGGGATGTGTAGCAAAGCTAGCGTGCATAAAGATGCACAGATATGTCTTGAGAGATACTGGACAATGAGTTTCTAGAGACAGTGTCTCTGAAAAAGAACTCGAAAAAGTATCTGGCTTAATTTTTTTTTTGAGGGAGCGGATGCATAATGCCTGGCTCTGGGAATCTCAACTCTGCAGCAACAATGGCAGTGGAATCCTGTAATGCTAAGAACGTAATCTAACTACAGAACCCAAGGCCTGCAGCGCACAGTGTTGGTAGAAAGCTTAGTACTGACTTGCAGAGTCCCTGGGTGATACAAACAGCCACTGCTCAGCTGTCAAGAAAAAGCCTGTCAAGTCCACTGTGCTAGGCAGTGTTGCCTACAAAACCAAATGCAGAGGCACGTATACATATACGTATAAGAGAGTGAGCTCTATATTAAAGAGCAATTGTACTGTGAGAAAACATCCCATCAAGTCCATAAATCCAATATTAGCCCATGTGTTGGATACTAGTCCATAAAGGCCTCCTCAGACTCACACCATACATGCAATGATACCGAATGCAGGAAGATCACAGGCCAGTGGGTGAAAAGTCCCATCGATCCAATGGTGGTGGAACCATCTCCAGGGCTCTGGCTGCCTTTGGTGTGACTCCATGTGACTTGTGGGCAGGAATGTGTGTCAGAGAGTTCCCAGAATCCTCATGAGAAAGCCACACCCACAAGGAGGGCTCAGGCTGTGACCTGATTGATAGGCTAGAATCCACCCTTCCATTCTTATTTATCAAGTTGACATGAAATTGTGCAAAAATCACATCCACTAAGAGAAAAACCCATGCATCTGAGCTATGGAGCTGGCAAAGAATATTGAAATTACCACTGACGGCCCTAAAGAACAACCAGATCTGATTTAGAAAAAGTACAGACAGAAGGCTCTATAGTTTCAAACATGGTAGGACTTGGTCTCACCTATTTTGGACATGTTTTCAGGAGAGGCCAGCCTCTGGAGAAGACCCTCATGCTTGCTTAAGTGGAGTAGCCTTGAAAAAGCAGAAGACTTGGACAAGACCAATTGACACAGTGGCTCCAACCCTGGCCTCCAACACTACTGAGGGCCCAGCACCTGTTGGTGTCTCCTTCTGCTACACATCGGGTCGAGAGGAGTGGGAACCGACTCGTGGCACCTAGCAGCAATAACAGCAACAACACGAGATGCCCTGGCATAAAATGCCGGTGATTGGTTTCCGGATATTCCCCATTGGAAAGAGCTCCGGATACCCGTGGGTCGAGCTGACTGGATGGTACCTTGTCTTGATTCTTTACTTGCTGTCTTCCTTTGCCTTTCTCTGGGCTCCCCTTCTCCAGCTCTCCACTGTCAAGCCATGGGTAATGACAGACACGGGGCCGTTTCCAATGCCCAAAGGAGGACAGTGCATGTCTAACAGCCACGCTGCAGCAGCACCCAAAGGAAGCTCCTTCAAGTTCTAGCTCAGCCCCCGCCATTTTCGCCAGAAGTCTCAGGGCGGTGGTGTCACAAGTCTTGAGGCCACCCAGTGTAGTCACTCATGGTGTCACCCCCTTCCATGGACCCTCATCTATACCAGACCACACAGGAAAAATTAACAACGAGTGGCTAATTCATACCAGAGGAAACCTCAGTGGTGAATATGACTACAAAGATTTTAGTTATGCTTATGATCATGGGATCAGATGTGATTAGTATGGTTATAAGGAACCCTGCTGGTGTTGTGGATGCACATTGGACTGTGATCTGCATGGTGGGCAGTTCAAAACTATCAGAGGCTCTGAGGGAGAGAGACTGGACTTTCTACTGCACAGATATTCAGAAACCCACGGGGTCACTCTGAGTCATCATTGATTCTACGGCAGTGTGTGGGGTTGCAAATGACTTCAGTGCACTATTTTTTAAAGCATGGGTCTGCTAACAGCAAAAGAGCGTGTAAACTATTTCTACATTGGATTATAACAGTTCCATTGGCAACATTATTAGTATCTAAGCCAAAATGCATTTTTTATTCTTCTCTTTACCTTCAATTACTTTTTCATTCCTCCAAGAGAGTTATTAATAGGGGCTGACAAATACTCCTCTGGACAATTTGGTTTGATTTTGGCGTTTTTATCAAGTGGGTTTCGACTCACAGGGATGCACGTGCTGCAGAACCAAACAGCATCTGGTCCCGCACCATCCTCGAGATTCTGAGGATGTTTGAGTCCTTTGATGCAGCATGGTGCCGATCCATCTTGTCGGAGGCTTTCCTCTCTTTCACTGACCGTCATTTTACCAAGCTTGATGTCCTTCTCCATGGACTGGTCCCTCCCGCCCACAGGCCCAAAGCACGTGAGATGAAGTCTCCCCATGCTTGCCTGTGAGGAGCGTCCTGGTTGTAACTTCGTCCAGGACAGATCCGTGTTTCCTCTGGGTAGATCATGACACTTTCAATAGACTTTGCCAATGTCATCGTTTGAATGCATCAGTTCCTCTTCAGTTTTCTTTATTCAATGTCCAACTTTCACATGCATGTGAGGTGGATAAAAATATGATGGCTTGGTTCAGGCCAATATCGTAGCTAAAACACCAGAAAAATGTGACCCAATTGGCAGCTGTAACAATGTAGGAATGGAAAAAGGACTGTGTGCTTACAGCACTGGCTGAGGAAACCATGCAATTGTAATTGAATCTTAAGGACGACTCTGACTGGAGCATGTGTGCTGGTCAAAGAGTCAATGGACAGAGAGATTTAGCCTTGTCGCTGTATCCCTCCAAGTCGGTGAGTTCATGAAAAATGCTTTTGAGTGATTTTCTATGAAAATGCTACGCCTCTGCTGAAAAGGACTGCACACGCCTCTTAGAGACATACGCTTTGTTGCCACACCCTCTGAGAGCATGGCGTCTCCTAGCGTGAGAGGGCACTTCCACCCTCTAGTAACAGGCCGACCCAGGTGGTCCTTATTTCTCTCTGAATGCATCTCATCCAAGTCCACTGTCTTCCATTGATTCTGCCTCAAAGAGCCTATCGAGCTTGCCAGTCTCTATGGAAGTAAACGGCCTCCTTGTTTTCCCACAGGGCAGCTGGCAGGTTTGAACCACCAAACTTGAGGTTAGCAGACCAAGGGTAGCCCAACACCACCACCAGTGCTCCTTGTTCTGCTGAGTCTCCTTTTTAGATTGAGGTAGCAATGGGCACCTGCACACCTGAGGCCGTGAGGGGTCCCAAAAGGTGTAAGCATGGCCCAGCCTCCTCCCAGCTAGCCCCGGGCTCTGCAGCACTCAGTGCCTGGTGAGCAGAGAGGGGTCCAGGTGGGTTCCAGTTTTCAGAAATGCTGTCACCTTGCAGAAACTTCGGAACGTTTCCTTAGCCTGGGAGCTCCAAGGCCTCCAGACTGTTTTAATAGAATTATATCCTTATTGGGGAGGGATCGAATTCTTATTATATAAAGTGCTGTTGGCAGCTGACATATTGAGAAAATTATCAAAGTATAATTTAACTGGCATTTTGGTGATGGGGGGAAACAAAACTCAACATTGCTGTTCTTGGGAGTATCACACAATGGAACTTTAAAAAAAAAATACAAACACTGAGAAACTGTGTTTTACCTCCCAGTCTTTATTTGGTGAATCTGAGTAAAGTTTCCTAATTATCGGTTTGCATTAGGGGGAAATTGCAGATGTGCACGAGTTTCTGACAGTCACCATTCCAGTGAGGGTCTGGTCACCTGTGAGAGGACCCTGAGATAATCTCCCCTGAGGGGAAAACTGGAGCTCATCAGTCTCTCTTGCCACACTGCCTCCCGAACAGCACCGCTCCATGCCACCTCAGGTTTCCTTAGTCAATGTCCCACTGGTCACCTGACCCTCCCCAAACCCTCTCTCCTTCTGATTTCTCCCAGACCCTCCTTGACACCCCTCTGGCTGGAGCAGTGTTCCTCCGTTCGTTTCAAAGGAGCCCAACAATCAAATGAACATAAAACTGAGCAGGCAGAGGAGGTGGTAATGGGTGCAGATTGCAGTTGAAAGGAAAGAGGAGGGAACAATTTTTTGAGCATTTCCAAACATTACAAATGGCTTTATGCATTTCCCACATTCACTCTCATATCATCCTTGCATTAACCATAGTGAGGAGCATATCCTGTTTGATGCCCTGTTTACAGATGAGAAGACTGAGATGCTGGACTGTGGGGGGAAAATCAACATCACACCAGGGGAGACCTCAAGGAGATAGATGGACCTCGTGACTCCAACAATGGCCTCAGAGATATCAGGGGTGTGGAAGACTTCAGGAGAGGTTTGGCTCCATGGACTAAATGGCACATACCAAAGCCCTCTACCCTGTGGAGGGTGAGGTCATTGGCACTGGCTTCCTGCTTGTGCTCCCATCAGGCTGTCACCAAGGGTTGAAGCAAGGCGGCATTGAGACAACCTCAGTTGGCCTGAGTATGAGAACATCATTGGGGATGACTGCTGCTGACTCGTCAATAGGCCAAACCACTGCGCATTCTGTGCAGTAGGAGCCCAGGGGGTCTTCTCCTTCTCTTTTCTCCTTTTTTGCTTGTTGGGGTCAGTATGACTCAGCAGCTGGACCCCTCTGTGGCCTCTGCACAGGGCTTTCTTTGTGTGCTTTTATTTGAAAAGTAGATGGTGAGGCTGTTGTACAACAAAGAGAAGGACCCAGACACTGGTGTTTGGTTCCCCAAAGGAGAAATTTAACAGAATTATGGGATGCTGAGATTGGAAGTCCCAATTCAGCCACCCAGACAGATCTGGATTTAGGTCATGTGGTAGTACATGATCTGTGGTCAATTTGAGATTTCAGAGTGATAGGGGTAAAGTTTCACCTGTCAATCAGGTTGTAGCTTGATGTCCACATTTGGAGGTGCTATGGAGATAAATAGTTCACTGGAGGTGGAACACATGCTAACTGTCAGAGAGACATGCTTGCTGAAAAGACACAGGTTGTTGTGCTACAGCCTTGGGACTGAAAAGCCATATGAAGACCCCTGCCAGCAATGAGATGCCTCTGTCACCACTGGATCCATAAGACTTTCCACCCAGTTGTCTGTGATCTTCCTGCACTTGGCATCATTGCATGTGTTTCCTGAGTCTGAAGAGGACTTTAAAGAATGATATCGGACATTGGTGATAATGGTGGACTTATGGACTTGAGATGTAGTGGACTGGACTATTTTCTCAATATTCTATTGCTGTTATATAAAATGCTCTTTCTTATATTCAAAGTCTCTATGAATTTGTTTCTCTAGTCTACCCAGACTAGTATAGGTCATATCCCTTTGGCCACTACTACACTCCTTCCAAGATTAAGGATAATTCCTGAGCAAAGAAGAATCTCAATAAATGGATCAATATAGTGGTTGCAACCATGATTCCAAGCACAGAAATGGTTTTGAGACTGGTATAAGACCAGTTAGTGTTTTGTTCTGTTGCTCATGGGCCACTCTGAGTTCAAACCAATTTGTCAGCAGTGAAATAGCAACAAGATAACACACTCCCTGCCCTCAGGAATTCTTTCTCTTTACATCCTGGTACACTTTACATTGGAATACTTTTTCCACAGGCAAAGAAATTTCTTCACCAGTATGGCCTTGAAGCAATTGCAGGTGAAGCTCAAGTATTGAAGCTATCAATATAGTTTACAATGCCATATAAAGATCAAAATCCTCACAACTGGACCAATAGGTGACATCGTAATAGAGAAAAAGGTTGAAGTTGTCACTTTTTTGTCTTTTGGGGATCCACAATCAATGCCAACTGGAAGCAGCAGTTTAGAGAGAGGATGACACGCTGAATTAGACAAATCTGCCGTGCAAGACCTCTAAAAAGGGTTGAAAAGCAAGGATGTCACTTTGAAGACTAAGATGTGTAATCCAAGTGATGGCGTTTTCAATAACCTGAGATGAACAATGCATAAGGAAGAGCATAGAAGAATTGGTGCATTTGAATTATGGTTCTGGTGAAGAATACTGATAGCATTGTGGCATGCTGGAAGAACAAATTTGTCTTAGAAGCTTTACAGCCAGAATGCTCTTTAGAAGCAAGGATGGTGACTCTCCATCTCAGGTACTTTGGGCATATTGTCAGAAGAGACTGTTTCCTAGAAAAGAACATCTTACGTGGTCAATAGAAGGTCAGAGGTCATCATAGCAGATGGATATGGATTCACACACCTGCTGCAACATTGGCCTTCAGTGTAGCAAGAGCTGTGAGCATAGTGCAGTGTTTTGTTCTGTCGCACCTATGGTCACTGTGGGTTAACACTGGCACCATAGCACATCACAACACATACATGCAGAGGGCAGCAATGTACTCACGATGATGTCCTGAGTTTGTCCAAGAACTGGCACAAACACAGCTCCCTCATGGATGATGCAGTTTTTTTCAACTTACAAGGAAAACTCACATGCATGCACAGACTCATAAATTGCTGAATCAACCAAGCACCTTCCTAGAAATGACCCACTCTGGGTAGAGCGGGTTCCTAAAGCATTTCTCTTTGTTGGTATGAGAAAACTGGAGTCATTGGAAGCCAGGAGCTATCACTGCAGATGAGGAAAAGAGGCAGGAAAAGCATCCATCTCAGGAGAGGCAGAGAGCACCTGGGTCGGGGCAGAGCGAGAGCAAGCCTGGTATGCAGAGCTGTTGACCCGAGTAGAGGAAAGACAAAGACTGTCCAAAAAAAGGTGTTAGGTTTCATCTTCTACATATTGAAGGTTCTTGGATGGAGAAGAGGCCTGAAGCATTCAAAGCTTGCTCACATGCTTAAAGCAAGGCAAGAGGAAAGGCCAGGTGGGTTTCTGAAATAAAGACTACCCCCAATCAAATGCACTGCCACCAAGTTCGTTTTGACTCACAGCGGTCCCACAGGACTGAGTAGAACTGCCTTGTAGGGTTCCAAAGTCTGCAATCATCGTGGAAGCAGGCCGCTGCACCTGGCATTCAAATGCCTGCCTTTTGGTGATCCGGGAGAAGCTGAACAAACTGCACCACCAGAGACACTTCACATATGATTGCCACTCCCATGATACACATGGGGTCACTGAGAGTATAAGAGATTAAGAACCATGCTCTGGGTTCCAAATTCAATGCTTGGTGAAGCTGGTATTGACCCCCGAGAGCTGTCGCTCTTAATCATGCCATGTAGCTTGCTTGTCGTCGCAGCTGCAGCAGCCAGAAATCCTGCACAGAGATTGAGAGACTCACCTGACTTCTTTCCTTCCCCCAGTCACTCTTTCAGTGACTTCACCACCCTGTTGAATGTCTCCAGCAGACTAGGTCTTGATCGTCTGGACTCTCTCAGGCTCTCCTACTGCCTGCCAAGGAACAGGTAAGCCCTTCTTGGTTCTCCCAATTCCACACCAGGTCCTACCAACTTCGGCATCTCAGAGTGGCATGAAGATTAAGATACACAGCTGGGAATCCAAAGGTTGATAGTTCACGGCCACCCACAGCCATTGTGGGAAAAGGTCTGGCAACACACATTCCTGAAGAGTCTGTCATTGTAAACCCTATGGAGCACTGTTCTAACAGGAAACATAGGGGTCCACCGAGGTCACAGTGGGCTGGGCAGCCACTGGTCCTGATTGTGTCCCACAACTTGGTTATCTAAAGCTGATAAAACAGAAATATCACAAGTTGGTTGCCCAGGGGCTTAAACAAAGAGAGGAGTGTTCTCTCACAATTTAGAAGCTGGATTCTGAAAAATGACTCTAGGAGAAGGAAGGGTTTCCTTATCTCATCTCCCCTCTTCTCATGTCTTCTTGCCTCTCTTCTTGCCTCTCCTCTCTCTCTCTCTCTCTCTCTCTCTCTCTCTCTCTCTCTCTCTCTCTCTCCCCTCTCTCTCAAGTCTGATTGACAACACATACTATTTGTGGAAAATACATTCCAGCCCCAAACATCTGCCAACCTCATTTCCTGCTGTGCTCCTTGTATGCTGAGTGTCCTGCCCTGTCACCCTCTCCCTCTCGTCTAAGCAATGTTGCTTCTGGCCTGGGTGGGCTATCCACCACTTCTTCCCAACTCCTTCTCCTTGACCAGTTCTCACCTGCATGTTCTTCTCCAAACACCCACAGACCCAATGCTGGTTCTGTCCGAAGATATGGTTTTCAGCTGGGGATATGAGCTCAGAGAAAAATCCACTCGAGTCCTATAGCAAGAAGGGGACGTGCTTTTGCAAAAGGCAAGGCTGTCTTTCTCTGCTGTAATTCCTAAAGAGTGGTGACGCACATGTTGTTGCTCAGCTCCTAGCAGCCCCATGTGCCACAGAAGGAAACGCTGCCAGGTCCTGCTCCATTCTCCCGCCCACTGCTATCCTTGAGACCATTGCTGTAGCCATTGTGTCAGTCCATCTCACGAAAGGTCTTCCAGACTCAGCACAGACTGGGAAGGAGCAATGGATGATGGTGGTAGTTAGATAGTCTCGTGTCAACTTGGAGGTATTAAGCGTGACAGCGTGGCGTCTAGCCTGTCAATCAGGTCGCAGCCTGATGACGCCTCTTTGTGGGGGTGTCCTTCTCAAGAGGATGCCAGGAACATTCTCTCTCTCTCTCTCTCTCTCTCTCTCTCTCTCTCTCTCTCTCTCCCTCCATCCCCCACCCCCCCGCCCCGGTCTTCCTGTTGATAAGCCTTGCAGAGACTTGCTGGATCGGGAAGAGTGTTCTCTCTCTCTGCCTCTCTGATTAACTTTCCTGTTTAAGAGTCACACTGAGAGGACTGGAGGAACTGCATGGAGACCCACACCCATGCAGAGATGCTTCCGCCACCGCTGCATCCACAAGACTTTTTACCCGCCGACCTACAACGATCCTGCATTCACTATCATTGCATGTGCTACATGAGACTGAAGAGGAATCTATGATCTAGTATCAGACATGTGTGCTAATATCAGTCTTAGGAATGTGATCTGGACAGGTCCAGAATGTTTTCTATGTATTCAATGGCCTTTTTGATATAAAACTGTCTTACACACATTTGAGGGTCCCTGGACTTGCTTCTCCCATCATCTCTAGTCATCTAACACAGTGGTTCATTCACTTCTGTGGACTGAGTTACGAGAATCCTTGCAAGTAGCACTGGAACAGACTTTGAGTCCTAGCATTGACCAGATATAGGAAGGCCAGTGAGCTTGACTCCTCCTTCTGCCAGCTCGGCCACAAGGGAGGCTGGGTCCAGGCGCCCCCCCCCCCCCCAGGATGGCTCCACGCTGAGAGGGAGGCACTCTCTGCCTGGCACACAGGGGAAGTGTGCAGTTCCCAAGCATAGAGCAAGCCTGGTTTGAGAAGCAAAATAAAATGGAATCCAGGGGCATGTGCATTTTATCAGAACCAAACAAATTGTGGCTATAAGCATTCTGCCGCCAGTGAAATTGCAGACTTCTTTGAAGATCAGTGTCTGTTTTTTAAATGTATCTATATTAAAAAAAATACTGGACCAAATTTCCATTCTGCCAGTTGGGGTGTGCGTCAGGGGAAGGGAGGGCTGGGTGGGACGAGGGCTGAACCCTGGGCCATGAGATGAGGGAGTGAATGTGAGGAGGTCCTCTGTGCTGGATTAGCACATTGATTAAAAGCAAGTTTCTGCCTCTTGAGTATCCCCCACCCCCTCCTGCAGCCCCACAAGCCACTAACCACAGATATTTCATGGGGTCTTTTCTTGGTCTTACTTATTCGATACGCTTAGACTCAACTGTTGTGGTTCAGACAGTTTGTGTTCGGGTCCTGGGAGAGAGAAGAAAAGACAGCCTCCTGATTGTCTGCAATCCACTGTTGACATCTGGAAAGCACTGGCGCTTTAACCCTCTCAGCGGTACAGCCTCTACGCCACCTCCTCTCCATTGGCCTGCCTCATCTACCCAGGGACCTGGAAGACCACACATGACCACTGCAGAGGACCCCCTACCCTGAACTCTGGCCTCATCGGTCCAGACCCTCACTCCCAAACACCAAGGGGGCCGCCCAACTCTTCCTATTGCCTCTCGACCCTGTCATCTCCTCCCTGGGTTCAATGGCCCTTTAAATGTTACTGATGCCCAAAGCGCCAGAGCCAGTTTGAACAGTCGTCTTTGCTCCAGAGCCAAATGTCTAATGACCGCCTGGGTAAAGCTGCAAAACACATCATGGCACTCCATTTTGAATCACCTCTTCCAAATGGAGGGTGCCAGTGATCACGTATGTCAGAAGATCTCACAGGTTTTTCTTTCAGGCCAAGACCTTTTTCTTTGGATCCCCGTGCATTCCCAGGTTTCTCTCTTCTGTCTGTAATGTGTGGAACTGAGCTCGTTTGGGGCACAACCAAGCATCGCTTCCAGCGTGCCTGAGCAGATAGCAACACACCCACACTGGGTGTCAGGGGCACGTTCGACTCTTTAGTCTTGCTATTGTCACTGGTGTGCATCTGTCCTTGACTCATGGAAACCCCACTCTCCAAGGAATGAAACACTTCCTGGCCTGTCTCATGCCAGTGCTGGACTACGGACCGGAACTTCATGATCCACAGGGTTTTTTGCTCCAGGGCTGACAATGTCTCTAATCAGTCATCCCATGTCTGCTCTTCGGGGGTCCCATCTGCCATGTGCCCAAATGCCTCCCTCAAAGTGTTCTCAGGGTGCTTCCCAAGAAGAGGAGGGCATCAGAGGGGAGTGAGAAAGAAAGTCCAATGGGATAGAAGACGACACCTCAACATTGATGGAGAGTCCATTCAGTAGAGGTGAAGAATGGCCCTTCTCCAGCGAAATGTGTCATGTGAGGAAGGTCCACCTATTGAATGCTATGTCGTTTCTATGGTCTCTTCCACTTTACGACATATATGAGGGGATTTCAAATAAAGACTGTGGGGTGGGGGGAAATCTCATTATCTTTTCATTCCAATTTCCCAGGGAATTCTTGAAGACCCCTCCTATGTGCTTATGAAATGTGGTCAGAAAACCCCCAAGATGGACAAAGGAATGAGACAGTGTGGTCACAGGTCAGAGGAGACCATCTCTTGGATCTCAATTTCTAGGGTTTTTGTCTCTGTTGAGGATTTCAATTTCACAGGATCATAATCCTACTGCATATGGAATTTCCATCCTCCTGTTTCCATTTAACTTATCTTATGGGCAGTCTTCCATCTTATTTCCTATTTTTGTATTCATATAATCCTTAAAGGCCATATAGTATTCCACATGACAACTGGACCAGGGTTCATCTGACCACTCTCTTATAGTTCCTTGTAGGCTTCTCTGGGCTTTATCTTTATAAATAGTATCGAGGTGGATTTTCATATTCACGCACTTTTATTAAATGTCAGGCCCTGGGTTAGCTCTTTCTTACACTGTCATCTCCCCGGGGTTCCACAAAGAAACCTTTTCCATGAGTGCAATCAGGGCCCGCCAGGCAGAGGATGTGCTGTCTGTGGAATGCACACCAGGGCTTATCTTTCGGCGTTAAATGCATTATCTCCAGTCCACGACTCCCACAGAACCAACCGGAACTTCTCTTACTTGAGCGAAAACATTAGCATTGCGGCCACTGCTCCTAATAAGCGGGCACCCGCATTGTGAGGCTTACTCGAGGATGCTCCTAATCTCGTGGAACCATCACGAATGCCAATGGAGCCGGGACTTTTATCAGTACCAGCAGTATTTGTAGTGCTGGGCTGTTTATCTACACCAGGGCGTGGGGAGTTGGGAAAGAGAGCGGCTGAATCTGGTTTAACTCTGCGAATCTAATAACCCCAGGTCTAGTGAGAAACATGCACTGAGACCTTATCAATAACTGCTCAAAGTGTAAGTAAAGTAACCATGGTAAACAAAGGAAGAGAAAGGGAGGAAAATGCCATGTGAAGTCAATGAAGCCATACAACTGCTCTCGATCCCTGTACCTCTCGTTAGAAAAACAGAAATAGAGAGGAGGGGGTGTCAACCTAAGTGGTTTCCAACGTGATGTGACACCATCCTTATTCAGGAAGCTGGTACCAGTCCCCGAGCACCCACTGTGCGCTGGGCCTGAACCTGGCTGCATTGAAGCTAATAAGGCCGAGACTCTTCTGAGTCCAGATTGTTTGTGATGGGGACAGAACTGAAACCAAAACTGGCGTGGGAGCTGCAAGATTAAATAAGGAGGCGTGTTTGGGGTGGAAGGTGCGGAGAGAAAATAAGTACACCCAACTGTACCAGTCCCCAGTCCCACCAAGCACACGTGAGGGGACCCTGCAGCAGTAGGTTGGGAGCCCTGGCAGAGCAGAGGCTTAAGGATTGGTCCATAGTTGGAAGCCACTGGGTACCTTGTGAGAGAGTGATGAGGCTTTCCATTCCCGGGAAGAGTTGCTGTCTTGGATGTCCACAGGGGCCATTCATCTCTGTCTTGCAGAGTGAGTGTGAGTCACTGTGAGTGAGAACCGGCTGGAGGACAGTGAGTTTGAGTTGAAGTATGTCCTCATGGTATCCTGCTCTTGTCAAGAACATGGTTGGTCTTGTATTTTTTTTCAACTCTACTCTCCATGAGGCATGGGCTGCATTCACGCCCCCCAGAGTGAGCCCTCAGGAAGCTCTGTGCAAGAGAGGAGAAGGAGAGCAAGGATTCTAGACAGCACCCTAAGTAACACAGCCCAGAAATGACAGAACAGGAGGGACACAAAGTGGAGGGAGAAAGTGTTGTAAGGTCCAAAGGGGAGAAGGCATTCCATCTGAGCATTTTCACAGACATCAGCATGTCAGGCAAAGAAGGTAGAAATGGTGGATGGGGTGGGAATGTGAATGTTTCTCTCTGCTTATCAGCAACTTCTTTCAGAAACCCATGGGTGAGCTACCTGCTTCCTCTCCCTTTGTCACTCATTGGATAGAACCGTGTTTCCAAATGTATATAGTAGACACTTCAACCTCGATGTTGTCACTCATAACCTTTGCTACACGGATAGAAAATAGACAGGCATGCTACCATGTCTTCAATTGAGTCCTCCACTGTGGGAAATGAGCTTGGGTGGAACAGATTGAAGATAGCTCTTTCCAAGATGACATTTCTAGGTATGGACAGTCAATCATTCAAAAATCTACCCATGTCTACTTCACCAAACTCTCTGCAATTTCCCGAATGATGACTCATAATGAACCTATAGGGAAGCATAGAACGGACCCTGTGGGTTTCCTACACTCTCACTTTTGGGGGAGCCCTGTCTTCCTCCCTTGGATCTGCTGGTGGTTTGGAACTTCTGATGTTGTGGTAGCATACTAATACAGTATAACTATATCCTTACTGAGGGTTTTTAGAATTCTGATGATAAAGAGAAATTCCTCAGTAATGACAAAGGGATAAAACATGAGTATCTCTCTTTCCTTCTCTCTCTCTCTCTCTCTCTCTCTCTCACACACACACACACACACACACACACACACATGCACACACACAACAAACACTTGCGTGCATGAATTAAGATGGCCTCCATGTTTGCTAGCACAACTAGATGCTTGGAGCTACACCACTGCTCATGAAAGCAGCATTCAAGAAATCAAACAATGTACTACAATGATAAAAACCTGCTACACAAGACATCTTTTATAGTCTTGAAGAACAAGGATAACACTTTGAGGATGAAGGTGTACCTGGTATTTTCCATCACTTCCAATGCACATGAAAGACGTACAGTGGATAAAAGAAGGCTACAGAAAAATTTATGCCTTTGAATTGCATTGGTCAAGAATACCAAATCTACTCTGAGCTATCAGCAAAACAGTCAAATGTGTTTTGTAAGAAGTCAAGTCGGAATGCTCCTTGGAAGCAGACAGGGTAGGACTGTCCCCCTTATTTTTGATATATTATGAGAGTAGTCCATTGCTGGAAAAGGACATCATGCTTTGTACAGTAGAGGGCCAATGAAAAAAAAGGAAGCCCCTCAGGGAGATGGGCATTGGCACAGTGGCTGCAACAATGAGCTCAAACAGACGACGAGCCAGAAGCCACCAGAATGCAGCCGAGAACACTAAGGAGAGCTCCGCGCTAAAGAACAGCGGAACATCCCTTGCCAGTTGGGGGAGAAATAAGTTTGTATACTGAGTTTTCACACTCATTGGCACTGTCGCTTCATTATAAATAGGTAACCACATTTCAGGGTTTTCTTTTGTGCCTCCAGGAGTCAAAATTCCACTAACCCTCCTGCCAACAGAGCAGGTCCTTGGAGCTACACTCTGGACAGACGCGTGCTCTTGTTGAAAAACAAACGCAAAGCTATTTCCAGGGGATCGGGGAGCCAACCAAGGGTGAAAACAAAGAGAAACCTGGGCACCAGGTGTGCTGCGTATCCAGGAAAGTCGGGTCTCAGGAAATACAGTTTCAGACAATGTTTACATATTAGTCCAAGAGTTACTTACTAGCTTTGCTTATAAATTCAACCAACATGAAAGCAAGGGAGAGAAAATCGAGGGAACTATGTTATATCTAAGCAAGGAAAAGTTAAGGACCTCCCCCCTAAAAATGCAAGCCTCACTGCCATTGAGCTGATGCGACCTCTTGCTACCCTGTGGAGCAGAAAGAAGTCCCTGGAGGCTTTGGGTTTATGTAGTGCTCTCCAGCAGCAGAGCCCCTCACCTCGCTCCTGAGAAGTAGCTGATGGGTCAGAACTGGTGACCCTGTGGTGAGCAGCCCGATGCCTAACCCACTGCACATGAACAAGACACAATAATAAGGGGGGGGGGGGAATAGTGGGAGAGGGTGACAGGGAGGAAAAGAATCTTATCGCATCGACAAGTTCATGGAATGAAAAGTCATAGATTGATGTGTGTCATTAAAATCACACCGATAGCCAATAGAAGAGCTTCAGTGGCCAAAATAGATTAACAAGCAAAATGAAGAGAATTACTGAAAACTTTGGCAGTCTGTGATTTACATGAATGAAACCATGATCCATTGCAGTAGGAAACTTACAGCTACTATCTCATGTGAGTAAGGTAAGAAATACATGAATCTAAGCATCATATCCTTTCAAATTTCAGTGTCAGAAAGAACTAACAGTGATGTGTTGGGGGTGGCATATCTGAGAGTCTGGTGGGGGCTCAAGGCATAGTTTTTATTGTTGCTTTTGTTTGATTGAAAATGATTGCATTTTTTGACTTTTAAAGCTTTTATTAAAAAAATTAATTGACGGCTGAGCTCCAGTGGTGTAGTAGTTGTGGGCGGGGCTGCAGCCCACTGGGTTGGTGGTTCAAATCCAGCAGCAGCTCTCCAGGAGCAAGGCTGGGCCTCCTACTCCCACCAGGGCAGTGATGCCCCCCCCCCAAAAGAAAACAAAAAAAAATAAATTGATTTGAGACATTTTAAAGGAAATGTCTATTACAAATATTTAAGCTTATTGTATGTATACGGCCAGAGTCAAGAATGGCAAAACTTCTTGTCTTGTACCTGTTAGAGAGACCAGTCCCTGGAGAAGGAGGTCATGCCTGGTAATGCAGAGAGGCAGCAAAAGTGAGGAAGGCCTCAGCAGGTGCACTGGCGCGGTGGCTACAGCAATGGGCTCAGGCATAGGAACAGTTTTGAGGATGGTGCAGGACTGGGCAGCGTTTCACTCTGTGTGCAAAGACTCGTGATGGGTTGAAACCAATTTAATGGCACCTCACCACACCCGCAACCCCAGCAGTAAGCTTATCAGAGTTGTTCCACATGCCTTGTTGTTGCTGTTGCTTGTTTGCTTTGTTTGTTTTTCAAACACTGGTCCATGTTCACCTTTCTTGGATGATCTGTGAGTAATCGTGATTTGAACTTATTCAGAATCACCGGTGCCCCTTATTTCTGCTAAGAACTGTGGCTAGAATGATGCACCTCCTGGTTCTGGAATGATTGAAATGGTTTAATTGAAGACTCAGGAAAAACGACGTCTGAGAAAACTCCTTCTCAGCTAAGACCCAGCCTCTCCTTTCTTTGACAGACTGCACCTTGGTGCCTCAACAGTTAAACACTGCTGTCAACCCGAAGGTGGCAAGCTTGAATCCACCCAGAGATATCCCAGAAGATAGGTTTGGTGATCTGCTTCTAAAAGTCTTTTTTTTTTTTTAAGATAGCATTTTTTTTTTAAAATCTGTTTACTGGGGGCTCATACAACTCTTAGCACAATCCAGCCATGCATCCATTGTATGCAAAGCCTTGTAGAGTAGTTCTCCATACCAGTGGGTTCGCCACCATCAGAATCAACATTATTCCCAGGAACTTGGGGGTCTGCCTGTCACGAGGGGGTGCTAAATGTTTGCAGGAAGCCAGGGCTTTGATATGGAGCCCTGGGGGCATGCTCAGCTAAGTGTGGGACTGCAAACTGCAAGGTCAGTGGCTCAAAAACCCCAGGTTATTCCATGGAGTGAGAAGCTGCTGTTGTGAAGTGCTGCCAAGTCCACTCAGACTTGTGAGTCATCTGGTGTCCTGCATCACCCTCGATGTGACACCTAGTCCTTCTCTGTGCTCTGCCCTGAATCGGGACACTCCAAGGAGGCTTTCTTCCCCACCTTGTAGCACCCTGCTGGAATTTAGAACACCAGTGACTTTACCTCCAGAATCCCAGCAACATGCCAGCCACCACAGTGTGAGAGACTAACAATGGAGTGGATGGGGGAGAAAGATGCGGCTCCCTTCAAGAGTCTTGGGTCTTTGGAACCAATGGAATGGATGTGCCTGCAAGGTTTTACCAGTGTGAGGTTGCTGATAGGTTTCCACAGCTGCCCTCTGGTTAGCAGCCAAGCCCTTAGCCATTGATTGGGTTTCCAGAACTCCTTCATGGGTGGTTGTAATGTTGAAGGTCTGTTGTAGACAGTTGAATGGCCACAGTTGTTACAGGAACAGACTGCTGTGTCTTTATCTCAGGACAGGGTGGGGGGGCATTGTGGGTCCAAACCCTGGCCCTTTCATTTAGTGCCTGAATCTGAGGTTCCGTGGGTGATACCAATGGCTAAGGGCTCCACAGCTAAAGGAAAGTCTGGCAGGTCAAGGCCACACAGAGGTCCCTAGGAAGAAAGAGTAAGCGTTCTGCACCTGCGAATGCCCTGATGAAACTAAGTCGTGTCTGACACACCCGGGGCCATCACCAAGAGGAACTTGGCTCGATGGCAGCAGGTTGGTCAAGTCTGTCTGCTTCCTTCCCTCGTTCCTGCACTTGCTGCTGCTCCTGCAGTCTACCTTCCCTCAGAATGTCTTTCGGGGACGTTCGCACTGGGGTGTTGGCCTGCGAGAGGAAGACCCTGATGAGATGGCCGGACACCATGGCACCCGCGACAGACTCACACACAGTAATGACTGTGAGGTCAGCAGAGGATGGGGGGCGGGGGGGCGGAGGTTGTTCTCTTTTATGCCAGGCTGCTGCTGGCCAGAACTGCCTCAACCATGCCTGACAATAACGGCAGAATCAGGAGTGCCAGTGGGCAGAGGTTGGGACTTCCATGCCCTTGTATTTGACAATGCCACTGCCAGAATGGACGAAAAAGAGGGACGACTTCGTTCCTCACATAAAAGGTTTCTGATCATGAGCAGCTTTGGGGAATCTGATTAACTTGGGGGCTAGGGGTAAAGCAGAGCTGTGGTGATTTTGTCGCAGGGCTTGAGAGAGGGCCCACAACTTTGGGGAGAAAACGCTTTTCACGGTGAGCCCACTCCTGTTGGTGTCTCCCATGGAGGCTCCCCGCTCACACCTGACCAGACCATACAGAACCTTTGTGATGTTTATGTTCCACTTTATGAGATTTTCCTCAAACTTTTCATTGTGACTTAGCTGAAGGTCTCTGTAGCAGATTGTGAGTTTCATAGTCCATGGTCCTGCTTCTGCTCATTCTTTTTGGTCCTCTCAACACACCATCCCTCATTCCACTTCCTCCCAGTCTTGCCTGTTTCCACTCTCCTTCCTTCCTCTTAACCTTAAATAGCTCTCTTGATTCTAAACACTTGACTATTCTAACATGAGGGGGAGCTCAGCGTCCACACGACTCTCTCAAACTAATGCCCTGATCTCTTTCACAATTATGAGTTTTGTTCCAATTATCCCCCCTACCTCCCACTTTATCCAGGACCTTCTAAAATGATCCCTTGCAAAGTGGTGAGTAGTGTCACTGGGCACTATCTATCTAGTTCTGGTCTCAGGGTTCTGGAGACTAATATTTGAGTGGGTTATTTAGTCCATTGGATGAATTGTCTTTTAATTTCATCAGTCTTTTGTCCTCTGGACCAGGAGAGACCAAGGGTTTCAGCTTACTGGCTATCCAGGAACCTTTCAGGGCACAGACTCTACTCATCCCAGTCCAGTGTGGAGTACTGTATTTGCGAACTATGTCATGCTAATTGACGAAGGCATCCCTTAGGGTGAAGATTTTGAGCCTCAAGGTCCAGCTGCTTGTTCCTTCACTGTGTCTGGTAGTGATGTTTTCATATACACTGCTGTATATTTGCAACAAAGGTGACTACACACACACAAATATCCTTTGACAAACCTGTACTTATTCCTGGTCATGCCCCCCCCCCACTTCCGCACCTAGTCTGTCTGGTGTCTATCCAGCATCTACTCATAGCTACTACTGTCGCAGTGTTGTCTCTCCAGCCATATTTTCCCTGTGGCCTTTAACCCTTGCATAAATTCCTGTGTCTTCCCTGTCACAGCCACTCCCCCACCCCCACCCCCACCTTCTTCTTATTGTATGTTGTCTGCTCCTTCACCTAACTTCTTGTAAGCACAGAATCATATGTGGTAAGTACAGTTGTAAATGGCTTAATGATAAATTGATGCCAAAACACACAACAGTCACATAGAGATTCATTTGGGTAAATGCTCTAGCTCTTAGATTCTGTGACTTATTGTTGTTGATGACTATGCACAATAGAAAGAAACACCTGCATCATCACAGCTGGTCTTAGGCTTGACCCCATTGTGCGGCCACTGGGTTATCCCATCCCATCTCTCGTGGTGAGCCTTCCTCTTTTTCACTGCCTTTCTGCTGTCCTTTTCCAGGGACTGGCCTCGGGAATAAAATATCCCCAGTGTGAGAGATGCAGTCTCACCGGCCTTGCTTCCGAGGGGCATTCTGACTGGACTTCTTCCAAGACAGATTTGTTTGTTCTTTGGGCAGTCTGTGGGACTTCCAATATTCCTCACCAGACCAGCGCCATCATTCCAATGTCCCACTTGGTGCGTCTTCCTGGCTCGTTGGCCAATGCCCACATGCATGCTGGATCAATTGCACTTTCATCCCCAAATTGATTTGATTGCTCCTTAGCAGATGTGCCCAAACCCTAACTTCCATGTCCCTTGACTTCTTGACTGCTGCTTCCATAGAACGACAACATTATTCATTATGACATTATTAGGAACCGAGCGGAAGCCTTTTGAACTACACCCTTCCATTATTCCCTACCTCACTCTCAAAAATAGTTATTGCTATAGGTTCACAGAGACTAATGACCATTTCATTGCAGCTCACACACCAGAAAATTGGACAAAATCATTGCCCAGCAGAAGACCCCCAGCAATGGAAGCAGCAGCACGTGCTGGCAGCATCCCTGTAATTGGGTAATAATGACAACACTGACCTGAGCTCATTAGAAGGTTCACCAAGTAAATTAGCATGGGCCATAGTTCTGTAGGTGCCGTGCTCGGTGTAAGTTTAGCTGACGAAACTAACTGCCGGCATAATTTTTCATTGAATTTCAAAGATTCCTGCTGCAGAGATTTTATAGAGAGTCACAGTGGTGCTGCCGCCTCAGATAATGGGTGTAGTTTACACTGGCACAGTCCCCTCCCTTTGCCCCCCGCCCCTCAGTGATGCCAGGGACCTTTCATAAGAAGCTAGTTCTCACTCTAGCAGACTTTTTCTCCTGCTGACAAACTCTCTGCTCACTAGCACCCCAACAGAGCCACCCCTGGACCCCCTGTTCACTCACATTTCTATCAGGAGGAAACAACAGAAACAGCAGGCAGACAAACGACCCCGCTTTCCGTGGGCACAAAGCAAATCTACGCTTGGGGAATGCGCCAGCATTTGCAATTTCAATATCCACGCAGCCTCCTGCCTCGACAGAGTTCAGAGTCTCTGGAAGAGCTGTAATCTTCTCCGTCCGTGTTTGTGTGGGGCAGGGGCAAATTAGAAAGGGACTCTTGCTTTCTTCTGGTCCACATCAAGCAGTACAACTTACTTCTGTAATCAAAGTCAGTGAGATTCACCTTTCGGGAATAAGAATGTTCTCCCCCGCCACAAATCCTCTTTAGGTAAACATCGTTGACCACCCACATGTAGGCACGCTTCTGAGGGAAATTACTTTCCCTTTTCCCGGCCCGCTCTCTCTGGGATTCTGCAGCGCCAAGCCAGGGGGTTAAGATTCTGCTAAGAAAGGCTATTGTTCTCCTGACGCCTTCCTGGAGGACAATGGAGCCAGGTTTTATTTTACCGCGGATACATTACAATTTCCATAAATACAATTACGCTTGGCGGAAAATATGCTGCAATCACAGCTTGGCCACGTGCAGGACTGGAGCAGCTGGGGGCACGGCCAGTGTAGGAGACAGAGGTTGGCGAGCATTTGCAAAGCTTGGAGGCCCGGGGCCATGGACTCCATCGTGGCTCACCAAGTGCTGGGTCGGTGGCCCTCCTTGTGCTGGTACTGAAAGGATCGGGACCAGCATCAGGGCTCCTGGCCCCAAGGGCGTTTCTGCTGGAGAGAAGAGGTGGGGACCCAGACGTGTTAGATCTATGAGGGATTCCAGGTCACCTCTGACCTGTGCCTACACCCACCCCAAGCACGACAGCCACCAGCAGATCGCTAGTGCTTTGTCATTGTAAAGCCTTTGCCACTGGGGGTCGTTGTCCACCACAACACTGGGCGAGGCCTCTTGTGACCCACGGGCCTTTCCTGAGCTACTTTTCCAAAGAAGAACCACAGGTTTTTCTTCCTAGTCTGTCTTGGTTTGCAAGCTCAGGGGAAACCTGTCCACCATGGAGGACTCTACCGGTACTTGAAATATCAGTGGCGTTGCTCCTAGCATCAGTGCCACACGCCAGGTGCCACCGTACAACACGCTGAGGGCGTGTGGTGGGCGGGTCTCTGGATGTGTGCCGCTTGATTTCACAGAATAGCTTAACAACAGTCCCCTTATACATGATGATGCCTGCACCCCTTGGCTCTGATGAACTTCCACAGAGAGGAAACAGGGGACACTTGGGCGAATTGTTTACACTCCACATGAAGGAAGAAGTAGCAGAAGAGTAAAAGACTGTTGAAAAGTCAGGAAAGTAACCGCATAGCACATGCACCTCACACACGTGGAATTTAGCACACGTGGGTACCAGACGGGTGTGAGTGAATCTTTACAGCCACCTCTGCAGCCATTCAAGCCTCTCACCTGATAGAGAAGAAAATAAGCACTGCAGGGGATGAGTGAGGTGGCCGCTCAAGGCCATGGCGGGAACTCAGACCTGCCTGGCTGTTAAGCTAGCTGTCTTCTCTCTTCTTTTAGCAAGACGGGCATCCCGAGGGCTGAGAGGTGTGCAGTGTCTGTAGGTGAGTTTCCATGTTGGTGGCACTGGGGCTGGACCTGGGTCTCTCGGTTTCCTGGAGTAACTCAGCAGCAATTCCCTTTAATGCTCCAGGATGCCTACACACATCGACTCCAGTGACGGTCCATTGAAAGGAAATGGGGAGACACTTGAGTGAATGATCTGTCACCCACACGAAGGGCTGATTAGCAGACAAGTAGCATATTGTTGAAAAGTCAGAGGAGATTTATACCTAGCTCTCCCAGAAAGGAAAATGGAATGAAAGGTGGGCAGTGTCACGTGTGTCTGTGGGCATGCCTGGCTTTATGTGCCACGGATGTGCACACGAGGTGTGCCTGTGCAGGTGTGGTGGGCGTACATGAGCATGCCTGCGCATGTGGGCGTCTTCACAACGGTTTCCACAATGGCTCTGCGTGAAAGGAAGTGAATAGGAAAATAGGCCGGTGATCAATATGGGCCGTGCTATTGGTATTTCGTTAGATGCCATCCAGTCAGTTCTGACACATGGCGATGCTACAAACAGCACCACTGAACACGGCTGGTCCGATGCTACCCGCGCTTACTACTCGCTCCCCGAGAGTGGTTCTTGAAGAGGTTCAAATGATACTCGGCATCGAGCTGTGTTGTTGTTGTTGTTGATTCTGAGTGCTGTGCGTCGGTTCCTGTGTATAGCAGAACGCAACCCCTCCTGGTCCAACAGCGAAGCCCCTTGTCGAAGTCACTGTGTCCATTCGTTTTGTCGGGGGTCTTCCTCTTTTTGAGAAGCCCCTCTACTCCACCGAGCACGATGTCCTTCTGCAGGGTCTAGCTGCTATTTGCATGTCCAGAGTATGTGAGACAAAGTCTCACCCCCACCCCCCTGCACCGGAAAGCATTCTGGCAGGGCTTCTTCTGTGACAGAGTGTGTGTTCTGAGGGCAAACATGGCACTTTCATTATTCTTCACCAGCACACAACTCAGATGCATTGATTCTTCGTCCTTATTCCATGTCCAATTTCTACATGTATAGGAAGGTATGGACATCACCATGGTTCGGATAGGCTCCCGTGAAGATGAGAAGCATCTGGCTCTGGCTCAGATCCGAACCAACCTTCCAGGACAGCGTAGCAGTGCTCCCTGGAGTCTCTCAGCCTATCCATCGATAAAGGAGCAGCCTGTCACCTCTCTCTCCCATAGAGCAGCTGGTGGATTTGAACCAGCAACCTTCCCACTGGCAGTCCAGCACTTAACCACCCAGCCACCGGGGCTCTTTCACCAATGATTGAGGACGTGTTTAGGAGCAGGTCGGCTCTGCCCTGGGGAGTCACTTGGTGTCAGAATCTACCCAGTGGTTCAGAGAACCAACAGCCATCGGCATGGGCTGGAGTTTGCAGTATGGAAAGATAGATGAGATTGTACCTGGATCTGACTGAGAGAACTGCTTTTCAGCTTATCATCGGGGGATTAAACCAAACCAAACAAACAAACAAAAAAACCCCACAGCGCCAAGGAGCTGATCCAGATTCATAGTGACCCTACAGGATGGAGTGACTGGCAGGCTTGAACAGCTGACATTGCACTTAGCAGGCCAACTTACAACCCACTAAGCTACCAGGGCTCCTCTATGCTGATTAAAACAAATCGCTTACATGGCTTTCAAACTTACAGCTCTCCTGAGACGACATGAATTACTGCCTCGAATCCTTGGAGGCTCTTGTGATGCAGACGAGGCCACAGAGTCAGCAAGTGGCAGAGTCAGGCGCTGACCCCAGGTGGTCCTCTCCGGCCTTCCCCCGGAAGGCACCATCCATCAGTCTGGGCACGTTTGGCACGCTGCCTGGAGGAGCAGCCTCTCCGCAAGCTCAGCTGTGGCCATTGTGCCATTCTTCTTTCTTTCTTTCTTTCTTTCTTTCTTTCTTTCTTTCTTTCTTTCTTATCCCACCGACTTCCTGGGCTTCTCAAACCAACTGTTCCATCCTGTTGACGTCAGCTGGGAAGGACGAGGTATCATTCAAAGCAGAGAGGAGGAGTCCATCAGAACGCATACAAACGTGAAGCACAGGAACAGCAGCCACTTTTTAAAAACTGGCCTTTCAAGGAGCCCTGGTCTTTCAAGGTGTGGTGGGTGACGCCTGGGCTATAGCAAGATCAGCAGCTGGAATCCGCCAGCTGGGCCGAGGGAAAAAGATGGAACCTCCTCGTGTGAAGCACTCAAAGGGGGCAGTTCTGTTCTGTCCTAGAGGTTCACTGCTCCCCATCAGAATTGACCCCATGGAACGGAATTTCGCTTCCGTAAAAAACTATCCATCTGGGGGGATTCTAAGACATGGTAGACACAGCTCTTCAATGGTCTCCTCTGTGTTACAGGGATATCTGCCATGCAAGCCAAGGGAAACATCAGGCTTTTGTCAACTCCCACCACAGGACCCATGTGAGGTCCCTTGCAAGGTCACATCTGGACCAGAGCCAGAGCATCGGTGACTCTGGAAATGACCTCACTGGTATTTGATTTTGTGAAGAGGTGCCCTTGTTTGCCCTGTGGCCCTGAATGGGGCCCTCGGTGTGATTCTCCCTGCAGGCTGTGGAGCGAGGGGAGGATGCTGGAGGAAGGAGCCCAACCTGCCTTCATTATTTAGTTGGTTTTCAACTGTGGCTCTTTCGTATGGTGCGGCCCAGCAGTGTGCTTCATTCAAACAAGAGTCGAAAGGGAGCGGAAACAAAACAAAGCACAAACTCTGGGACCCTGAGTCGATTATGATTCACCGTGAGCCTCCGAGAGGGGTAGGGGGACACTCTGGTCCGTTTCAGAGATGGCACCTCTTTCTGGGAGGAGAGCGCCTCGTCTTTCTCCCATGGAGATGCTAGTGCTTTAGAACCGCTGACTTCCCACTTAGCAGTCCATCCTGTGACCACTAGGACACCAAGCCTCGCCTTTCTCCCATGGAACTCCTGGGGCTTTCAAACTGTTCATCTTGCAGTTAAAAGTCAATGCCTAGCCCACAGTGCAACCTGGAATGGCTCCTCATAAAAGGAGTGTCTGCAATGTCACTGTCACTGGCCTCTTTGTCTTTTGTCCACTGGATGGACCTAGTGAGGAAAGGTGGAGTATAGTCTCACGCAGAAGGACCTTGTGATGAGGGAAGCGGCACCTGGAACAGGTTGCCTGGATTCCAGCATAGATGAGTGGGTCAAGCTGTTTCTCTGTGGCTTGGCTTCCTATAAGAGCCCTGGAGGTGTAGTGGGTATGCATTGAGTTTCTAACCAGAAGGTCAGCAGTTCTATTCCACCATTGATTGGTTCCAGGGGAAGAAGACAAACCTTTCTTCTCCCATGAAGAGTTAGAGTCTGGGAAACACATGGGCAGTTCTACCCTGTCCTACAAAGTCACCATGAGTCAGAATGGCCTCAATGGCCAGGGGCTTTTTGGTTTGCTTGGTTTGGTTTCTTATGGGGTTGGAGGCTGCTGCTGATCAGCCCCTGGCTCACGGCAAACCCCTGTAGAACAGAACAAAGGCCTGCCTAGTCCTAGGCCTTCCCATGACCATTGCCGATTGGGCTGTCATGATTCATCGGTTGAATTTTGGAAGTGGATCACCAGGCTTTTCTTCCTCATCTCTCTTAGTCTGGAAGCACCATTGGCCCTTGCCACCATCCTAGGAGCTCACAAGGCCCCCACTCAGAGACAGGAGGCAGTGACACAGAGGCTGGCTTGGCTTCAAGAGCTTGGAAGGGGAGATCTCTACCCTGAACTTCCAATGCCCATAGTTTACTGCAAAGTAATGACAGTCCTCAGTTTACAGGTTCAGTGTGGGCCTCAGCCAGGGGTTGAGCAGAAACAGCTTATAACAGCAGAAGGATGCTCTACACCGGACTGTGGCGACCACAGAACAACCCCCGCCCCACCAGGTGCCCAGGCCCCTTGTGATGTCCCTCTCACACCCACAGGTACTGCTCTGAGCCCCCCATCCAAGGGTCCCAAGAAACTGTCTAGCCTGATTCTGCTGTTTACCCAAGTGTTCTGGCTGCCCCCCACCTCCACCTGTCACTGGTGTCGGACCCTTCCATCCATCTCCTTGCTCTCCAGTATCTCCTTATCACACACACCCCAACCCCATGGCTGTCTCTCATCCTCTTTTCCCTACGGCCACACACTCGCCATACTCAAACCCACTGAGACATCATGGTGAGTGAATTGACTGGGAGAAGAGGAAGTATAGGGGGCAGGCCAGCTCGGCAGCCTCATGCCCCCCTGGGGCCCTTCCCTTCTTACTGCTCTGTTCTCAGCCCTCCTTGGGACAACGGGAGTGGGGAGGTGGGCGGTTCGTGCCTCTATGAATGCTGTAGAAAGGCAGGTATGAGAGGCTAGGGAGGTAGCCACACAGGGTGAGTGAAGCTGTCTGTTTGCGTGGGAGGCCAGGTGTTTCCCAGAGCGGCACCTGTGGGGACAGAGATGACGTACTCGCATGAACACCCCTAGGACAGGGAGAAGGACCATCGTGTTGGAGTCCTGGAAGAAGACTGCATTGTCATCAGATGGGGACAGAGAACTGGCAGAGACCAGTTTCCTCGGGGTCCACAGGGAGGCTCGGCTTCAGCCCCCGGAGCTCTTCATGCAGATCCCCCAGGGACACCCACCTGCTGTTGTTTCTGGGCATTCTCTCTGAACAGAACACCAGACAACCCAATCCAACCCACTGCTGTCAAGTCCATGGCCTGAGTGGAACCACCCCACCAGGTTTCCTAGGCTGGGTTTTTCGTGGAGGGGACCTTGATGGGGGTGCATTTCAGTGAAGGTGGAATTGCTAGCCAGAAGGGTGCCAGTTCAAACCCACTAGCCTCTCTTAGCATTTTGCTTCTGTCAAGATGTGCAGACCCCCATGGAGAGCAACCATGAGTCAGTCAGGGTGGACCTGACTGACAGCCATGGGAGTGGGCATGATCTCTGTGGACAGGGAGTGGAGGAGAACGAACCACTGGGGAGCAGCTTTGTGCTCTGACCACTGTGCCACCACTGTGTCAGAGCAGCTTTGTGCTCTGACAGAATACAGTCATTTGGAAACTCCAGTCTGGAAAAACTGGGCTAGAGAGGTTGAAAGGGCCCTCAAGGAACCCTTCCTTCCTCCCTCCACACTCAGGTCAGGGCCGAGGGGAGAGGCCCAGGCCAGAAGCACAGGCCCTGGGAGTAAGAGCTAAGCACAGGGGCCGGTCGCCTCTCTGCCTGGCCTGCCCTGCTAGCTGGGAGTGGGCTCCTCTCCAGGTGGTACTAATAAAGTGGAGCTGGGATAATGGGATAAAAGCCCAGAAACATAAAAGCCACCCGGAGGGGAAAGAGAAGAAGGGGCCGGGGGATGCCTTCATCTCAAGGCTCATGGCTCCCGCATTAATCAGACGCGAGTATCTGAAATTGGACTTGTCTGCTCTTCCGGGAACATTAAGGGAAGCCACAGCCCAGAGTCAGAGATCTTGAAAGCCGGAGCAACCCTTTAATCAAGGGGCCCGGCCTCCTCAGGGGAGAGGTCGGCCGCATGAGGCTCCCACTGGGGCTGTGCCTGCCTGGGGACGGGCTTCCCAGTGCTCCGCCAGGGCGTCCTGGTCCTGCCTTGGCTTTTGCTTCCTTCGGCAAGACTGTAAGATGGTTGAGGGCAGAGACCTGTGTGTCCCAACTGACTTCATCCAATGTCAACAGATAGTGCCGTGGAAGAAAAGCAACTGTCGTCTCCTGCACCCACATCAAACTGACTGTTACCAAGTCGATGCCCACTCCTGCTGACCCTCAAGAACAGGGCAGAAGTGCCTCTGGGGGTTTCTGAGATGGTCACTCTTTACGGGAATAGAAAGCCCTGCCTTTCTCCTGAGGAGGGACTGGTGGTTCCAGACTGTTGACCAGTTCATCACCACTATACCACCAGGACCCTGGAACCCTTGCACAGGTAGTAGTTTTAATAATCAGAGGGCAGTGAATGGACGAGGAAACATGGGGGGAGGGGGGAGGGAGAGACAGCTTGTTAAGGAGGAGAAGCCGAGGAGACTTCAAAGTCTATGCAAGGCTATGGACAAACACTCTGGCTGCCTAGTGGATTGCAAGTTGGGCCAGACCTTCCAAACCACCAGCTGCTCTAGAAGTAAAAGATGAGCCTTCTGTAAAGATGTATAGTTTCCGAAACCCACAGAGCAGGGCCTGCTTAGTCTCATGGATCTTGAGTCATGAAACTGACTTAATGTAGTGAGTTTGCTTTGGTTGTGCATGTGAACAGGAGATGCCCTGAATGGATCCAGCTGGCAGGGTGGGTGGGGTGGCCAGAGTCAGAACAAGGCAACAAAGCAGGAGACAATGGCTGCTTAGATGGAGAAAGAGATGGTAGACGACATGGATCAGGTGTGCGCATCTCAAGATCGATGTCAAAACAGCAGGAGAGAGGCAACATATGTGCTGAAGGTTAGAAGATATTTGAGACTGATCAGGGCTCTTGGTCTCCTAGGCTTGCAGAAGAACAAATAGGTATTGTCTGGCACCTAACTTCGACCCGTGGTGCAGATGGAGAATAGCAGAAATCATACACATTCAGAGGGTCCGCCCTTGCACCCAAACCAAGCCTACTGCCATCAAGTCCACGCTGACTCATGACGACCCTTGTAGGACAGGGGAGAACTACCTATCAGAGAGCGAGGCCTGTTGCTAAGAGATAAGGAGTGGGCCAGAGGGAAAGAATGAGATTCAGAAGAGGTTCTGAGGAAATCTCTGGGAAAGAACATTGCTTTATTTATACCCTTTGAGACGACTAGAGATCTTCCTGCCCAGCAAAGCCTCCACTTGTATCTTTAGGTTTTGAGCAAGGTGGCCCTGAGACTGCTCTCAGAAGCTCCACTTTTGAGTCCCCCTACCAGCAATAAAGCCCTTCCCCAGCTCAGTGCCCTCGCCTGTCGCAAGAGGGTCACGATGGAGTACAGAGAGGCATCCTATGCCTGATGTCCTTGAACTCATTATACAGTCCTGGACAAGGTATCCTAGTGAGAGCTACATTTTAGCGACCTCTGGGTATGGGTCACTGCCATGGACATAGCACTGTTCTCATTTAACCCTCTTCGCAATCCACGGAGGATGAACTCTCCCCTGCTGCATGTTTTTCAGCAGAGACCCTGAGGTCACTCTGAGGAATGGCAGGGGACTCCTGGAGGTGCCTCAAAGGTGCTGTGTGGGATCACGCAAGATGATCAGAGGAGCTAGAACCTTAGAGACTGCCACTGAGTGCCCTGTCAAAGTGATCTCTGAGAAACCCAGGCAAGCATCCAGGAAGAAAGCATCACTTCATCACCCAAGTGCCAGTGTCTGCCTGCCACTGTGCCCGTCAGACCATGGGGGCACTACCTTTTCTGCCTTCCCCTTAATCAGTGCCTCTCCTGGAAGTGCCCAGCACATCACAAGCACTGGCCAGCAGGGGTGTGGTGTGGAAGAAAGGAAGGAAGGAAGGAATTGAGGGAACGGCTGCTACTTCTGCTCCACCGTGGGCATCAATCTCTTTCTTCTCTTCAGGTACAAGCTAAGGATGGAACTGGATGAGAAGTTTCATCAGACAGCGCAAGATCTTCGGTGGCCGTGGTGGTTCAGTGCAGAGTGACTTGTCTGAGTCCTCCCGGGGGGTGAGTCTCAGAGCTGCAGTGCTGTACCCCAGTCTACTCTCTCCTGAGACCCTGAGTGAGGCACCTGCCTCACACCTCCTGTGCTCCCTCTGGAGAAGAATCCATGGAAGCGCTTTGTGCTGGAGAAGGTGTGAGCAGTCTCGGCACAGAGGGGCCCCATCCCAAGTCCCTCCCTTGTGCTTATGAGATGATGTGTGGGCGCTGCCCCTCGACTGACGAATGACTCCCGGTGTGCTCGCAGTGCGTTATTGATGGAAGGCTGCAGAGCGCCGCACGGCAGAGCCATTAGAAGGCAGAGGTAGCAGGAAGGCATGGTTCACTCCCCGGCGAGGACAGGACTCTAATTACTCAAGCGCTCGCCCTGCCCTCCTCATCCCAGCACTCCGCTCAATAAATAACAACCCCTACCCTACCCTCCCCCCTCCAAATGGCGCTTGTTGTAAAGTGTGACTTTCTCTGAGCAAATGGCTGGCTGGCTGGTAGAGGGTTGGCAGGAGTTGCAAATGCTCCTGGGAATTTGGGGAGACGTGGCCTCTCAGAGGTGCCAGTGCCCGCCCCCCACCCCCTCTTCTCGGGAACAAGCCTCTTTCTTTTAAATGTTTAATGTGAGTCTTGAGCTCCATGGGAGAGATGTCTCTGGGAGATAGGAGCCCTCCCTCTGGAAAACACTGTGTGCTTAAAGGTGACCGAGTGGTTCTTGGCTTAAGTGATGACCCTCCTTTGATGGCAATTTCTCTCTCTCTCTCTCTCTCTCTCTCTCTCTCTCTCTCTCTCTCTGCTCTCAGATATACTTCCTTCCAAGTGAAATATCCCCCTCCGCTTTGGAATTCATGAACTCTTAGGAAGTCTAAGTTGCCAGTGTCAGTTTATTGTGAAATGGCCATTTGCTTGTTTGAGGGACGATAGGTGGTCCTGGCTCTGGGCTTGACTGTCCAGGACCACTCTGGGGTTCGGGAACCATCTACAGGGAAGGTGAGGACTCAACTGCTGGCTCCCTTTTCCCAGATGGCAGCCACTGGGACAGTCCCCACAGTAGCTGATCCTATTCTGGGAGGGGGGTGGAGAGTTGTAAGACTTGGGGTTATGAGGAAAAGGGAAGTCCTTCCCTTGAGTGCCCCCACCCACCTCTTGCCCCCAGCCAGCCAGTATCCAGAACAGTACATGTAGGTGGCCATGGCCACCAGAGTTGCATTCGTGGACTTGAAGACACCTGCAATCCTGAGGATAGTGCAGCCCCAGCCACCTTTCATCTCCTTAGACCCAAAGCTGTCATGAGTCAGACCCAACTCAAGCAAGGCTCACTGCCAACCAGAACCTGCCCCATCCCAAGGACAGGCTGAAGAGATTGTCCCAAGGGTTGCCCCCCATCGCGCTGCCCATGGGAGAGAGACTGATCAAGTGGGGTGGGGGGGTCATAGACAATGGCTTTGGAGCCACAAGCCCACTACTCACAGTGCGCTCCATTAGAGTGATCATGTCCAAGTTGTGCATTGTCCCTTCCTCGGTCCTCATAGCCATTGGATTCTCTGTGGAGACAGGGCCCATGGCAAGCGTGGAAGAGACCTGCGCTCTGGGCTTGAGAAACCCAAAGGTCTCAAGCCTCAGAGCCTTTTCTACGTGACAGCCTGCCCCCAGCTTGCTCTTTCCTCCCAGGAAGCTCAGCTCAGCTCAGGAGACCCTGCCAGTGACAGAGAGGGGCCTTCTTCATGACTTACCTCCAAAGGTGTTATTATTCTTCCCCTTGCACAGCCCTGAGGGTCAAGGCCAGTTGCATAGGTCTTTTTGACATATGTACAAGAAGTCTTCATGAAAAAAAAAACCCATTGTCTTCTCATGCCACTTCCCCATGTACTTTTTTTGAAACTCCCACAGTGCCCTTGCATGCAATGCAACCCATCGTGAGTCCGAGGGGGAACTGTGCCCCATCCAGACTTCTGTGACTGGTTTGCAGACACAGATCACTGGGTCTTCCCCTGGGATCTGCTCATAGTAGAAAAAGTCCTAAGGGCCTAGCGATTGCACACTGGACTGCTATCTGCATGGTTGGCAGTCCAAAGACACCAGCCACCTAGCAAGAGAAAGACTGGGCGTTCTACTCCCATAAGCAGTCATAATCTCGGAAACCCAGAGGGGGTAGCCATGAGTTAGTGCTCAGTCCATGGCAGTGAGAGTTTTCTACTACCAACTGGGTGTCGAGTGCTCCTCTATTTCCTGACCACTACATTGGGTTCAGGGAGACTTGGAGCTCTTGTGTGGAGTGACAGACAAGGGAAATGGGACAGGAGGACACTAGGACATAGCCATGGAGTTGGTGGTGACGGTTGGTGCCACGTCTTTGCAGAGGAGAACCGCTCCTTAAAGTAAGTAGTGGGTGGGATCCAGATCACCCTCCCCTTTCAAAGCTGTGTGTCCTGACCTGGGCCTGAGTCTTCCCAGAAGCAGAAGCCTCTACTCAACCACCACCCTTTCTGCATGGTCTCCTAGGCAGAAGATTCTCTCCATAATCCCCCATGGAAGTTCACACCCCAGTACCAAGCTGGCAAAGAGAGTGAGCACAAGGGGACAATCCACAGACTGGGCCTGTATGAGGTGAATACAAGAAGCCGGGTGGCTCAGAGGTGAGATGCTGCTAATCACAAGGTTGGGGGTTCAATTTTTGTGAAGGAAATGGCCTCATAATCTGCTCTCTCCCTTATGGATAGCAGCCTAGAAAATGCTCAAGGAAAGTTCTACTCTGTCACAAGGCTTTCCATGAGTTTGAATGACTCCAAGACACCCAGCAACCACATGCTCTAAAAAGAACAGAGCTATGATGACCAGCAAGTTTGGGGCCACTCCTGGTGACCGATTCTTAGATATGGGAACTTGCACCTCGGAGCAGTGAGATCCTCTAACCACCACCCATGGAGCATTGACTGGATGATGCGTCACCAGTATTGTAAGTACCAGCAGGTTCCCCCGAGGTCCTCAGACTTCAGGAGAGATTCGAGAATAAGAATAACCTGTGGAGAAGGAACAGGCCATTCGCTCTGAGCCCCTGGAAAGCGTATGAATCATGGCCGAACATTGTCAGAGATACTGCCAGAAGGTGAGCCCCTTAGATTGGAAGGCAGGTCCTCGAAATACGACAAGGGGAGAGCTGCCTCCTCCAAGTAGTCTACCATAAGGAGGTGGGCGTGGTATAAAGTTCAAGACCGTCATCGGCTGCTGGTGCGTGACTCCAAGGGAGAAGAAGCCACGGCAAGCATCCATGCAGACATGGGGACATGGGGTGCATCAAATATGGATCTACGAAAAAGCTGGAAGTTCTCAAAGAATGAAATGTAAACGATGAATCTCAAAACCGTGGCCAGAGAAGCAACAGCTCTACGTTGGAGGACGTAGAGTCAGAATGCCCCCTCCGATGAGAGGACAGCAAGATTCTGTCTCTCTTCCTGTGGAAACGTGACCGGGAGCGAGCAGGCTCTGGAACAGAACCTCGTGCTGGGTGGAGTAGAAGGTCAGGGACAGAGAAGAAGGCCGTCGGCCCGATGGATAGGCCCAGTGGCTGCATCAAGGGGCTCACGTGATTGGGAGGATGGTGCATGTCCGGGCACTGTCAGCGCTGCATTTGGTTGGTCATAGGGTCCCTATCAGTTAGAAATGCCTGCAGGCCACCAAACGACAGCAGCTTCGATAGTCCTGAGGTCACTCTAAGCTCACAAAAACCCGTGTCTTACAAAGAGATGGAGAGGCTTGAGGAGGCAGGAGAGCTTCCAGGAGCCCCGTTGCTGGCACATGCTCTCCGTGCTCCCTGGCCTCGGTGTCAAAGCAGAGTGGCCCCTTTCACAGGCGGTCTGCTGCTGGCAGTGTGGAGGCTGGCTCTGAGTTCACATTCTGCTTGTCATGCTTTTCAGCCTTGTGATTCAAAATTCATTCAGCTCCAATTTCCCTTGTCTTTGACAGAGATCATGACTATCCCTGACCCTTAACGGAATTGAATGGATTTTCGCCAGTACTAAAGAATGCTACATATGTTATATAATTATAGCTCATGTAATATGCAATTATAAACTAAAAAAACGCCCCAAATTCATTGCCATCAAGTTGATGCTGACTCACAGTGACCCTATAGGGCAGGGTACAACTGCCCTAGGAGACTTCCCAAACTGTAGCTCTTTATATAATTACACACAATCTTATACAATTAAACAATATAAGACTATATGCTATATAATTTAGAAGTGTTTAGTGGACATAATGCACACACATATAAGGCTGTACGCGTGTATATAATTATATATCATATTGTCTACAATATATAATTACATGTAATCATATAATGACACAATATCATATTATAGATAATGTAATAAATGTAGGATTATACAATGGGTAATCTTATGTGATGCATATACACGCATACAAGCACATCTGTCAAATATGTGTACAGATGCGGCTATGAAGCTGGTTCTGGCTCAGAGCAACTCCGTATAGGACTTCTGAATCTGTAGACCTTTGTGGGAGAAGCAGCTGGTGGGTTCGAACTGATGACCTTTCAGGTAGCAGCAGTGTGCTTACACCCCCCCACCCCCCCACCCCCCCCCACACACACACGTAGGAGCTGCCGTTACAAAATGGGAAAGGAGAAGCCTTATACTCAAAAAGCCTAATCTGGAGCCTATACCGCATTGATGTTCAAGAACCCCCCATGGGCTCACTTGTCCCAGCAGGGTGGGGGTCAGGCATGCACTCCAGGAAGGAGAGTGATGATGGGGGGCGGGGGTGGGCACAGAGAGGCCCACGGGCAGCGCCATCCTCCTGAGCCTCCCTGTGGCCTTGGCTCCTTCTTCTGCTTTCTCGTCTGTCTTCACCGAGACCAGTGCCCGGAGTCTGAAGTGCTGACGGAGTGTTTCAGAGAGCATTCCCCCGCCTCCCCCGATTCCTGGAAGCAGTGGTGGGAGGACTCTCACTCTGAGCTGACTCCTCAGCCAGCCGGGGAGTCAGGATGGAGGATGAAGGATGCCCAGCTGCCTGCCCAGCTGCCGCAGGCCGTCTTACCTGGGAACCTGGGTGAAGAGACACAGCCAGGTGGCCCTGGGTCCCCAGGGGGACAGACTTCCCTGCGGTTCTCTCACCTTCCATGAGTTCCCAGCTGACTCACTTCTCTTGCAGCCAAGAGGCCAAGTGTGGAGAGGCCAGGGAGGGAAACATACACACAACCAAGCCTATAATCAGCCCAAGTGGACATTTGATCCTTGTGGGAACACTCGCCCTCCCGTCAGCTCCCAGGCACCAGGAAGTGACTCCAAGGCGAGAGGGGGGCCGAGCTGCCAAGTGGAATAACTGCCGAGTGTCACAGGACTCCACTGGCCACAGAGCTGCCCTCACCACTTGGCTGGTCCTCGAGGGAGAGCCCCTCGCCTTATAGACAGACCGCAAGGGGCAGCAGGGTGGAGGGGGCAGCCCACAGCAGTGTCGGCTAACAGGCGGCACAGATCAGATGCAGCTGGGTGCATCTGACTTGGGAACCTGGGACCTGTTCATCCTGCCCATCCCTTCAGGGTGGCTCCGTGAGTACTGGAAAAACAATAGCGGTCTATCAGTGCCCTTGGGAGTCCAGGGATCCGGCTCAGAGGGGTCAGGCTCAGGGTCTGGGAAACACCGTGTTGTTCCTGGATGCTGTCAGTTGCCAGATGCACGACGACCCCAGGCATGCAGACCAGAGGGGCTCCCTGGAACTCCCCTGGCCATGATCTCCAGCCCCAGCATCCGGGTACCTCTGGTGGGTCTGAACTGCCAGCCTCCTGCAGCTGCTCCTTCTCAAATCCCCACCATTGAGTCCACGTGAACACATAGCCACCCTGCAGGGCAAGGGGGAACTGCCCCTGTGGGGTTCAGAGACTAACTCTTTACGGGGAGACTAAGCCTCATCTTTCTCTCACTGAGCAGCTGGCGTTTTGAAACTGCTGACCCTGAGGTGAGCAGCCCAACATAAAACCACACTACCAAGCCTCTTGAGGAGTTCCAAAGCAGGCCTTCACTGAGAACCCGCCCTGGGTCAGGTACAGGCTGAGCAGGGAGCACGCATCGGGCTATGGCTGCTGGGGGCTTACTGTCCAGTCACCCTGATACATGGGGGTCACACAGGGAACAGAATGCTAGCTAGTCCTTTATCATCCTCACAGCTGGATGTAGATGGATTGTTGCGCTCCGTTGGGCTGCCGATGGCTGGTTGTTGAAGGCAAATTTCCAGATCTTTCTTCCCCATCTGTCTGTCTTTCTGAGTCAGAACGTTCTGTTGGACCCTGTTTCATTCAAGCCTTGATGAGGAGTAAGTCGGGGCCCAGCTGTGGAGGAGGCACATTGGACTTGGTCTTCCACATGGCAGACGTCAGCCATCAAGCAAACACCAACCCAAATCATTGATTTCCAATCAATCATGACTCACAGCAGTCACCCAGAATGGACAGGGTTGGATGCACGGGGTGGACAAGCCTGGATTCTTCACAGAAGCACACAGCCTCATCTTTGTCCCACGTGGGGGCTGCTGGGTTAGAATGCTGGTCTTTCGATTAGCAGTGGAGCCCCATAACCACTGCATTACCTGAGCACCTTCATATATACGAAGACGTTACACAGACGTACATACACAAGGACCCTGGTGGTCCGGCAGTGAAGCACTCACTGCTGCCAATGGAAATGCCAGCACTTGGAACCCACCAGCCACTCCATGGGAGGATGATGAGTGTGCCTGCTCCAGGAAGTCCCCAGCCCTGAGAACTCATTGAGTGGGGTGGGGGTGGGATATGGCCGAAGGTCTTCCTTGCCTTGAAGAATGAATGGAGACTTGACTGCTGGACAAGGTGAGGAAGGACAAGCCAGAGGAAGACTGTACAGTCTGCACATGCCTTCAGAGTGGGGTCTCAGTGTGCAGTCTGCACAATATACTGCAGCCTTGCCAGGGTGGGAGGCCAGCGGTCTCCTTGTCATGGTCTTCATTGTCCAACTTATCAGACACATGTCAGATACAAAAGCACTATCAAAGGAAGAGTCTGTCTGTCTTTCCGTCTGTCCGATTGTGGTGCTAGTGTGTTGCTGTGATGCTGGGAGCTATGTCGTGGTTCTTTCAAGTACCAGCAGGGTCACTCCAGGGGTGGACAGGTTTGATCAGAGCTTCCAGACGAAGACAGACTAGGAAGAAAGCCCTAGTGATCTACTAACAAAAGTTGGCCAGTGACAACACCCTGAATCTCATCTCAGCAGAAAGTTGTCTGAAGGTAGGTGGAAGACTGACTCACTTCCTTCAGACACATCGTCTCACTCAACAATAACAACCAAAGACACTGAGTCAGTCCTGACTGCTGGGGACCCTGCAGGATGGGGTGGGGCTGTCCTGTGGGTTTCTAAGACTGGAGACCTTTACAGGGGGAGAAAGCCCCATCTTTCTAGATGGGCCAATTACTGGCGGGCACCAGGGCCTCACCAGTGGGTGGGAAGTTGCTGGTGACTGTGGGACTACCGCAGGTCAGAGTTGTGTCTGGGTGTTGGGCTCAAGGTCACCATCAGCCAGAATCAACTAGGTGACCGCTATCAAGGAGTCACAGTACAGGCCACAGCAGTGTCAGAACTACCCAGATGGACTTATCAGGTGCACCAACTTCCTCTTTGGAAGTGCTGAGAGAGAGAGCAAAGTTCCTGGGTGAGGATTTTGACTCTCAGATTCCCTGTACTGGAATCCCTGTCCTGGCTGCTTCTGGAAACCCATGCTTCCTGAGGATGCCATCCAGGGAAGGCTAGCCTGGTCATTGGATCCTAAAAGGTCACCATCTTGGAAACTGAACGGAACAGTTAGCTGGAGTGAACTCAGCCACCCAGGGGGCCCTACTGAGAACAGATGCACACGCACAAACCACCCTGGAGCCCAGCAGCACATTCTGTCCATCCTCCCTGCAGCCCTGAGCCCGCGTCCCTTGGATCCCTTCCCCGTCAAAGCTTCTCTTTGCCAGGCACCATTTGCCCGTCAGCCTGAGTGTGACACGAGCTCGTCACAAGGACAGTTCACGTGCATCAAATTACCAGCATGCTGCTAGAAAAGCTTTCTCTTGCACTTGAGTGTTTGCTTAAAAAGCCTTGCCTGAGATGGGGAAAATGACACGTGTGGTTAGCTAGCTCCTTCTGAGTCCTCAACCTCTCCCCCTCTGGAGGCTCTGCCCAGCCTCCCAGGCCTGCTTGTGAAGGGAGAGGCAGACGGTTTAGGGGACTGGAGGAAAAAGGAAACAAGAACAACAGGAAAGGGTTTCCGACCGGGGCTTGGAGTTGAATCCACTCCCTGACACTAAGCCGGATGGCCGATGTCCCAGGTCTAAGCCTCGGTTTCCTCCTGCGCAAAATGAGGCTACTGATTCCTTAAGGAGGCTACTTCTGGAGTTGATGAGACAGTGCCAACCGTGTGGCCAGGTGCCTCCTGGCCCATGCTGGATCCACAATGCCAGTCGTTGGTTGTCTGAGTTCCTTCCCCTTGTATTGAAATCAGTTGGTGGGGAAAGAACTCTGCCAGGCAGTCAGAGAGCAGGTGGAAAGAGGTAGTATCAGATCCTCTGTGCGTTTTGGAAGCAACGGGGACTCCAGTGGTCCGTCTCCACCTACTTAGTGGCCACATACATTATGCAATAGCCACACGTGAAAGGAAGGGCTGCCCACATGTTCCTAGCTGTTCCTGCTCCTCCTCCTCATCCCCCTCCTCTTCCTCGTCCTTCTTTGTCTTAAGGAGTGTTTTGGAGCAGTTTGGATTGACAGAGAGATTGCACAGGGTGCAGAGAACTCCCACCTGCTTCCTGCCCACCCAGCCTTCACAGTGACTAATGCTGGCCAGGCAGGGGGGACACTTAGGACAAGGGAAAGCCAGTATCAGTAAGTGATTATTCGCTAAACCCATAGTTTATACCACTGCCCACTCCTTGTGTTGCCCAGGCCTACGGGATCAGACAAATGCTTGCATCATTCCTATGGAGATCGGACCCCGCATCTGTGAATCTAACCGAGATGGCAGCTCATTCTTTGGGAAATGTGAGCTTTGAACTCGACTAACAGCTACAATGCAGAGGGCTCATCTGCCAGGAGGAACCCAAGGCTTCCCTATTTCAATAAGACAGATTTATGGCAGGAGTGCTTGGGTCCTGAGAATGGTGGATACAGACTCGAGAGTGGTGGCAGGCCCTGAGGACGCAGCCCGTGATCTCTTGTCAACTATGTTTGGAGGAGCTCACAGCTCAGAGTGATAAGGAAAAGCAGTTTTAAAAACTTCATGGAAGTAAACAAAACAAAAGAGAAATGTAAATGACTAATAAGCATGGGAGCTGATAGCCTATATCCCTTCGTATCTAAGCAACATAGAGCAATAAAAAGCTAAGGTTTGCACGCTATCCTGATGGAAACTTTCAAAAGAAAGAGAGCACATGGAAGCACCCAGTTGTTTGGTTCCCACCCGCTTGCTGAGAATGAGAGGGGAGCCAGGCTTGGAGCATGGGGTGTTAGGAGACTCTGAAGCCCCTGCAGCATAGTGGCTCGGTGTTGGGCTGAACTCTGCAAGGCCAGCAGTTCAAAAGCACCGGTCAATCACTCCTCAGAAGAATAATGATGCTTTCTACTCCCATAAAAAAGTTAGGGTCTGGGAAACTTACGGGGCCAGTTCTGCAGGGTCACCGTGAGCCTGCACAGATGCTTGGAAAGTGAGGTTGCTCTGAGGTTTTCGGAGGGAACCAGAGTGCCTCTCACAGGTTGGGAAGACTGTGGGTCATTCCCCCCACTGAGGATGGGCAGCAGCAGGATGACGCCTCCTGAGGAACAGCCAACAGCAGGTCTTATCATTCTTGTTGCCATCGGGTGACATCGAGTTGATTCCAACACAGGACGAGCCTCCAGGACAGAGAGGAACAACCTCTTTGGGGGATTCTAGGAACTAATCTTTATACTCCCATGAGATGAGCCCATCCCAAACCATAGTCTTTTCAACCACTTCCCCTGCATGGGGAAGCTGGGGATGAAAGGGGAGGTTACAGAGGAATAGCTGTATCTGAAGGACAGTGTGGGTGGAGCATATTGACTAGATAAATCAGACATGGAAGAAGTACAGTCAGAATACTCCTTAGAAGTGAGGATAGAGACACTTTCTCTGATGTACTATGGCCACGCTATCAGGAAGAACGACCTCCCTAGGGAAGGGCATTATGGCAATGACATAACCTCTTATCAACTTGGGAAGATCATGAGGTGAAGCCTGTCAATCAGGTCATAGCCAATGAGGTCTCTCCTCAGGATTCTGGGAATGCCTAACTTTCTCCATAGAGGACGACACAACCTCTCTGCTATTCTGCCTGTGAAGAATTCTTGTTGATAATTCACATGGAGCTCCGCTGATGATGTGGAGACCCACATAAGCATTGAGATGCTTCCACTGCCACTGGATCCACAAGACTTTCCACCCACCGACCTGTGATCCTCCTGCATTCAATGTCATTGCATGTGTTTCATGAGTCTGAAGAGGAATTTACGGATTGTTATCAGACATAAAGGTTAATATTGGATCCATGGCCTTAATCTGGACTGGGAGGTTCTCTAATATGCATTGTTCATTATATAAAGCTTCTTCTTATAAACACACTAGTCTCCCTGGATTTGTTTCTCTAGTCTACCCAGAAAACACAGATGTCATGCTTGGTAAAGTCAAGGGCCAACAAAGATGATGAAGACCCTTAGCAAGATGGAGTGACACTGGCTGCACCGATGTCTTAAGAGGGAGCCATAGTCATCAGGATGGCACAGGACCAGGCAAGGTTCATTCCTGTTGTTCCTAAGAACACTATGACTCAGAGCATGCTGGTCCTTACCTAACCCCAACAGCGATGGTGAAGCTGAATCATACAGCAGCCCAAGTCAGACATCACTGTAGCAGGAAAGACATGGAATTGAACTCCAGGGTCTCATAATGTGTGGTTGGAAGAAGGACCTTCCTCTCAGTGGGCAGGGCACAGTGGTGAAGTGTTTACCAGCCTGCTCACCCAACAATCGGTGGTTCCAACCCACCCGCTTGGTTCTGTGGGAGAAAGATCTGAGGGCTGACTCCTATAAGGATTCCAGCTGAGGACATATTATGGGACACGCCAGGTCTGTCTCACAGGGTGGCAGTGAGAATCAACACTTGCCCAGACATTCTTGCTGGGACTGTCCAGTTGGTTGTGACTCCCGGGGACCCTCTGGGACCAACTAGAACTGCCTTTCGGGCACCCAGGTCAACACATCTTTCTGTGTCAAGCCACTGTTGGGTTCAAACCACATACCTTTCATTTAAGCAACCAACTGCTTACCCGCTAAGCAGCCATAGCTCCTTTGTCCAACAGCGAGACCCTATGTAATAACCACTCCTGTCCCTCAGGGAGCAGTTAGAGTCACACCTCCTTCTACTGGGCTTCTTGCCTTCTGTGTGCTTTCCACCACGCAGGACTGTGGCCACCCTGCCAGAAGAAGTGCTTTCCCAAAGATGTGGTAAGCAAGCTGCACATCTCTGTGTTCCACTATGTCCTTTTTTACCAGCCTGCTGTGGCACACTCACGGGACTGCGATCTTGTGTTCACATAACTTTCGTAGACTGTACTAGTCTGGACAGACTAGAGAAACAAATTCATGGACACTCCCACTCAAAAGTGGGAGTTTTATATACAAGAGCAATTGGATATTGAGAAAACATTCCAGCCCAGTCTATGTCAAGTTCTTAAGTCTAATATTGGCCCATATGTCTGATATAAAAATATATAGTCCTCTTCAGACTCATGAAGCACATGCAATGACACTCAGCACAGGAAGATCACAGATCAGAGGGTGGGAAGTCTTGCGAGTCCAGTGGTGTTGTAAGCATCTCAGTGCTGGCAGGGGTCTCCACATGGGTCCTCCGGCTCACAGCACTTGGGTAGCTCCATGTGTCTTGTCAGCTGCAATGTCTCTCAGGCATGAGCCTGTGCTCCACCTCCAATGAGCTCTTTATCTCCTCAGCACCTCACCCTTAATCCCCTCGAATTGACAGCAGATGATGTAACTACCACACATCCCTTGGGAAACCAAGAAAATTCTGTGACTAGATTTATAACAATCTCTTCATTGTTGTGGTCTAGACCCTGGCCCAGCAGATCCAAGGTTCTGCTCATTTGGATAGAGACTGTGTTGTTTTAAATGGGAGTCCATGCCCACAGGCCGGTCCTCGGGTTTCATAGGCTGCCATGAGGTTCTGCCAATTAGCAAAAAGTCAGGAGAAGCTGGTGTAGGGCAGGCAGTCCAGATCAGGGGCACTGAACTCAGTGAAGATGGAACATCCAGGTTGAAGTCCTCAAAACCACTGGAAATGCAGGTCAGAGTTTGGTCATTAGATAAGGGCTGGGACTTGGCAAGGGACACCATACTAGCTGCCATAGAAGGACACACTGACAGGAGGTTGAATCCTCTGTGATTAGCAGGCAAACACAGGTCCAAATGGCCTCAAAAGTCTATTGGTAACCCTAGAGACTACTTTTTCTGAGAGCAGGAAGTGGGTCCAGAGAGCAAAGGAACAAATGGTAGTTGTTGTCAGGTTCTCTACAGCTGGTTCTGACACATAAAGAACCCATATGTGCAAAGAACCCAATCCAGTCCAGTCCTACGCCATCCTCACATTCTGTTTGAGTCCTTTGATGCAACCACAGGGTCGAGGGTCTTCCTCTTTTTCACTGACCTGCTACCTTACCAAACATGCTGTCCTTCTCCAAGGACTGTCCTGTCCCCTGACAACATGACAAAAGTGCATGAGCTTGTGGAATAGACACTACTCTTGTTTCAAATCCTCAGGGGAAATAATCCACGCATCTCACTGTGGAGGTTATCGGCACCATTTTGTCAGCTCCTACTCAGAGTGCCTCCAGCAGGTGAGAAATCAATAAGATGCTCTCCAGGCTCACCCCATCCTGAGGAAACTTTCTCTTTGAATTCATTTTTGGAATCAAGATATCACTCCATCTCCTTAAGGATCTTCCCCTTTTTGTTGGTTTTCTGCTCTATCAAACATCACCCCTCCTGACAACACGTCCGAAACACACGAAGCAAAGGCTAGTCATTCTTATTTCTAAGGAGCGTCCTGCCTTTCCTTCTTGCAAGACAGATTGTTGAGTCCCCTGGAAGTTCACAGACCTTGCAGGATTGCTCACACCTCCTCCGGCTGGCTGTCTCATGGTCTGCTCCTGAAAGGACTACAGCCTCTCAGACTCTTTGGGGTCATTCTCCTCCGTCACATCAGGGAGGTGTGGGACCAGCCGAGCTCCATGGCCTCTCACAGCCACAGAAATAACATGGAGATCATAATAGCAAATAAACATGTGGTTAAGGTAAATGAATGAGCTGTGGCCTGTTAAGTGCTTAGCACTAAGCATGAAAAGAAATAAGCAACCCTAGGTTGAATAAATGGAAACAACTTTTAAAAGGGGTAAATGCTTAATATGCACCGTGCACGGATATGGCTGGGAACTTCATTAGATATGCACTAATTCACCCTTTCCCTCATCAAGTATTTATTGCGTGTTTTTGGGCACTAGCCACGATCTTCCGCACTGGGGATATGCCCTGGAAGAAAAAGACTGGCTCCCTTCTCTCCAGAAGTCCATTGACAGATGAAGTCATTGCTTCTAATGCTAATGGCAGCCCTCCCCTCCCCTCTAAATTATGGGGAAGGGGACCCAATGGGCTGCCTCAAGACAGAAGGAGTCAGCCAATCCCTTGCTGAGAAGGGGTGGTGGGCTCTCACAAGTGAGAATCTGACTGCTACAAGATAAACAGGGAGAGAAAATGGGGGGAGGCCCGAGCACCTGAAAGATAGTTCTCAGATTGGTAGTGAAAGGGAGAAGAAAAGAGGCAAAGGAAGCCTTTCTCTAACTGGAGGCATTTCTATTCAAAAGCACTCCCATAAACAATTAAGGCTCAGAGACCACCTTCAACTAAGTCCATGGGTTAGCACCCACCTCCAGGCTTGAAAATGCTTTCGGATTAGAAAAAGTTGTAGTACACCCATGGTACAAACACACTGCACAAAACTGAAGACCAAAGCAATGGGTGCCTTCAAACCAGAAAGTCACACATGTGAAAGAACTGTAAAGGCTCAGACCCATGCCCTCAGTATCCAGATGAATGCACACCCCCTGTGTCCTCTGGACTGTATGGGACTCAGAAAAGGACAAGCTTCAGAGACTCCACTTCCTCTCGTTGTCCAACCTTTTTGCTCAGCCCCAAATCAGAGCATCTGCCATATTCTTCATGCAAATCTAAACCACAATCTCCAGAGGACTTCATTTAGGTTATGAAGACCCAAGAGTGCTTATCTGACAAGACCACTCAGACGGCACTCCTCAAGACATGTAGACCATGAGAAGGTAGGACGTGCGCCGCTCACATGGACTTCTCCAGCTTTGTGGGCATACCCAACTCTCTGCATTGTAGGAAGGCTCTTGTCTACTTCATCACAGGTTCCAGTGCTTGGCTCAGCAAATACCCACTGTACATGGTAGGGGGGGTGTAGATGGATGGACATAAAACAAATGGATGGAAAGATATATGTGGCTAGAGAAGACTATTTGGGAGAGCCGAAGACTCTTCTTCAAGGTGTCTCAAGCAGGAGTCCTGAAGGATGTAGTGGAATGGTCCTATGTGACATAAGATGGGCAGCATCCACCATGGGGGCCGGCAGTGCATGCACACTCCATAGACACGCATATGGATATAAGAAAAGGGTTTATATACAAAAGGAATGGGACATGGAGAAAACATCCCAGCCCAGTCCAGTTCAAAGTCATAAGTCTGATATTAACCCATATGCCTGAAATCAGTCTATAAAGTCTTCTTCCAACTCACGAAGTCACAGGTCAGTGGGTGCAGAATCCCGGTACTGGCAGGGGTCTCCCCATGACTCCTCACCTCCAGGGCCCAGGGTCCATCAACAGCAGAAGCAACTCTTCGCTGAAAGAGGTCTCCATCTGGCCGCCCCAGCTTCAGAGGTCTGGCTCCATCAGGGTAAAGCTATGTGGTCTCTCCGCCAGCTACTCCAGCTTGTCAGACACTGTCAGCTTGTCTTGTCCGTGATTCATCGTCTCTCTGACTAACTCTCAACAACTAGAGAAGATAGCTTCTCATCTTCACGAGGGAAATATCGAGAGATTTACCAGAAGTCTCAGGAGAATGCCATGCCCACATAGAGGCCTCATTGGCTACTCAATGGCTATCTCCAGATTAACAGGGGAGACTCCACCCCTACATTTCAATCATAAAATTAACATAAGCACATGACCGCCACAGGAGTCATCTGTTTGGAGCAGAGACAGCACTGCAAAGCTAATGCACACTGGGGTCCTTCGTGGGCCTGCATGAGACAAATGCCAGTCTGAGGAATAATGAGGTCTGCAGGAGAGTAAGAGGAGGAACAGAAGTTGCCTGAGAAGAGCCTGCTACTGGGACCTGAGCTAGAAAAGAAAGGGCATATTTCCATGTTGAAAAATGTGCAGTCTTGCTGGTAAAACAAGTGAGCATCCAAGATGTGTCATTATCTTGAGGGCATTGATTTGGGTGAAAGGTTAGAAAGCCAAATGGTTTTGCCTTCAACTACCAACCACATTTTGTTTGCTACTGTTGGTTGTAATCACCACAATGCAACAGTGCTCTCCCGCCAGCCTCCTGGGTCTCTCATTTCAATTCCTCCTTCTTTCCTGCCTCTTCCTGCCCTCTGAGCTTAATTCCTGTACACATGCTGCCTTCTGGTCTCTTCCGATCATCTATGTCTTATGGAATGCACATTTTACTTTATAGCGCTAGTGTTTCACTGGAAGTTGATTCATGGGGTTGAGTTCCGTTCTCTTCCTGGAGGATGTCCAAGGGCCCTATGAGAATTCCCAGACTGTAGCCTTTATAAAAGCAGACTATCATGCCTTTATCCCACAGAGAGACTGGTGTTTTCAAGACCAAGCATTTGGCTTCCAGTCAGGTACTTAACCACTGTGTCACCAGGAGTCCTCTCAAGCTCTCTAAGTCTTGTTTCTATGTCGGACGTGCTGGACCTCTCCCTATTGGCTTGCTATATAGACCCAATCTGGTTCCATATATAGAGTTGTTCATGGCAAATCCTCAGTAAAATCACATGGTCAGACCAGAAAGAATTATCCCATAGTCATGGTGACAGGATTGCTTTTTCCTGAGTCTTGCCCTTGTCTCTGTTTTGAAAGACACAGTTCTGTGTCTCAGGTGTCTGACAGCCACAGGATGTTCAAGAAAACAGATAAAGAATGAAAACCAACCAAAGCAAGCTGGGCAATAGGTCAAAGGACAATCTCTCTGAAGAGAAACAACAGAACAAAGAATCCAGGAAAGAGTTGAAAGACCCAGGATCATAACATAACTGTGTGCTGGCTCTCTAAAGGACAATGTGCTGTGGGGGGAGGGGGCAAATCTTGTCTCCTCATTAGGTTTATAAAACCAGATGAAGGAAGTCATGGAGAATCTGTTTAGCTGCCAGGAAAGTGCACGAACTTCCATCCTGTGAAATTGGCACTCACCAGGCTTACATGGATGAACGGAAATGTTTGGCCGTGGGATAGGCTGAGAAGAAGCCCAAACACCATTGAATCTAAGATGCCCCATGGTCCATGAGGCTCTGGGTGGGAAGAATTCAGTCTGATTTTATAGCAATGTCCATGGATTAAGAGCAGGTCAATGAAGTTTGCCAAGGAAATTCTGCATCATAATGGTCTGAGAACATGATCAAAGTGAGAGGCATAATGCAGGAAATTCATGAAAGCTGGCAATATGAACAAAATGAGTTGCAGCTTGGGAAAAAAGTGAGCAAACATAGCAGGAGACAAGTCATCAGGAAAAATCAGGGGATGCAGGGAGAGGCCTCACTGAGGAAATCAGGAATCCATGTGGAGATCAAGAAGGCGTCGCTGACTACATGAGGTGTCAGGGAGTGGTGACTTGAACCATATAAGACAGGAATGTCTCACATCACAAGGCAGGCATCCAAAATCAAGCATCAGCCCAGCCAGACCCTCTGAAGGTTCTAGAGGAAGATGCTTCCTTGTATTCCCCACCTTTGGATGGTCCCTGGTGATCCATGGGCAAACTCTGCTGGTGCAATTGGTAAGCTCTCAGCAGTAAGCTGAAAGGTCACTGCTTTCAGCACCCCGGCCGCTTCACGGGAAGAAGATGTGGCAGTCTGTTTCCATAACGATTATGTTCCTTGGAAAATCTACTGGCCGGTTCTCTGCCCCATCTGGAGAGCTGCTATGAGTCCGAATTGATTCAGTGGCAATGGGCTTGGGCTTGGGCTTGGGCTTGGTGGTTCTGGGTGCTTCCTTGGTTTGAACATGTATCCCTTTCATCTCTGCTCTGGTCTTCACGTGGTCTCCTCCCCCAGTTGTCTGCCTGAAGTTTCCTCTTGTAAGGATTCCCTCATAAAGAGCCACCCCACATCAGCATGGGCTCATCTTAACTTAACCAATAATACCTTCAAAGATCCTATTGCCAGAAAAGTCTTAGTCCTAGGCCCTAGGAGCTAGAGCTTTCTTCTTCTTGTTACTGCTGCTGCTGTTAAATAGCATGGAGTCAATTCCCACCCATCCCAACCCGATGTATAGCAGATCGAAACACTTCTGGGTCCTGCATCAGCCATGCTATTGTCTCATACCTGAGACGGTCATGGATGGAGCAACTGAGTCAACCATCTTATCAAGGCCTTCCTCTTGTTCACTGCCCCTCCACTTTATCAAGCATGACTTCTTCTCCGGGCACCTGCCTCTTCTGACAATACAAGTATGTACAAGGTCTGGCCACCCTTGTCTCCAGGGAGCACTCTGGCTGTCCTTCTAAGACAGATCAGTGCAAGCCATAGAAAGCATTACAAAGCCAAGAAAAGATCTCTATATCTTCTTTGGTTGGTTGCACTTGGAAGGCACCTGAACCTTGGAAGGAGGGCCTGGTATCTTCAGACTTGACTCCTAGAATCTGTGCTTCAGTATCTTCATTGGTAAGGGGTAAGCAAAAAATCACTACCATTTCAACATGCAGGGCTTCTCATTTGTTGGCTTTTAGAATAAGATGCTCCTCTGAAAATTGACTCACTCTTTTTATAAGTGGAAACATTTGCAATTGATAGAAAAATGTCCGCAAGCATCACTTATCATTAGGGACCATTGAAACCAAATGAGATCTTTTAAAACCACATTTCTACAGTCTCCTGGACTTACGTGCTCAATGGAGACCTTTGAAGAACACCAACATCCTCAGGTTTGGCGAGACCCCGCTGAGCACCCCAGTTCGTGCTTGTGAAGTTCATTGGAAGTGGGTGAGCAAGACTTCTTATGAGACATCCCGCTGGAGTGGCAGCATGCTTCCCGGGACCGCAGGATCTTGCCCCCCAGCATGGCACACACTGAGCGATTCAAGACTGGCCAGCGATGACGCTCCCTTCTGCAGGGCCAGGCTGCGTGCAGCTTGAGGATGTCAGAAAGTTGTTGGGAAAGATGGGCAGGAGGTAGCCTCCCCCTTCTCTCTCTCTCTCTCTCTCTCTCTCTCTCTCTCTCTCTCTCTCTCTCTCTCTCTCTGGGGGAGGGGGACACCTAGTCAGAATGTCTGCTGCATCCCCACACATTCTCCTTCTTCCCTCGTCTCCTTAGAAATGTTCCACCTGGACACATTCCAGAAGGGTCATGGAGATGCCCTTCGATGGGTTATTTCATCTGCCTGGTTGGGTCAGACTGGCTTTGCTCTGAGCCAGGCACGGGAGCTTAGCAAAATCAAATGATCTCCAACATTTTATGAGTGCCACAGCTAGAAGCACTTGGCACAGTGCAGAACTCGGCTCCTCTGAGGCTGCCTCCTAGGAAACTTCTTCCTGGTGGTTTTTGAACAATGATGACACTTATTTGTGAGTCCATTTCAATATCCGCTCTCAGTTCCCCTAATCAGTACCCCCAGTGTCCAAGCTGCTACTTCTATTCGTGTTTCTCTGCCTGGGCTACAAAGCCATGGCATAATTACAATCAGCTTGCTTTAAGGCAAGGTAGCCTAGTTGTTTAGCCAACTCACTTGCCACCTAGAAATCTGAGCTTGAATTTCTCCCTGCTTGGCCATCCCTGCTGCCCAGAGTCTCTCTGAGAACACATAACCTACACATCCATCCTCATGATCTGTTTCAAATTATGCATTTTTAGTTGCCGCTGTTTCTGGTTGTCAAATGTTAACACCTCTACAATTGCACCTCGTTAAACTTTTAATATTCTTCCACTGCCTCCTCTGAAGAGCTGGCCTTAACTCCAGGAAGCATGCTATTGTTGATTTTAGGTGCCTTGAGTTGGTTAAGACTCTTGCAGACTGCGTGTACAACAGAATAAAACCCTGCTGGGTCCTGTGTCATCCTCACCATCATGGCTGTATTTAAACTGGTCTTTGTCATCATAGCCACAGTGCCATGTAAGTTCATTAAGAAGAGGGAGGGGGCAGGGAGAGAGGGGGGAACCAATCACAATGATCCACATATAGCTCCCTCGCAGGGAGATGGGCAACAGAAAAGTGGATAAAGAGAGACATCAGTCATATGAGACATGAAAAAATAATAATTTATAGATGTTCAAGGGTTTATGAGAGAGGGCAGGCAAAAAATTGAGAAGCTGATACCAAGGGCTCAAGTAGAAAAAATGTTTTGAAAATGATGAGAGCAACAAATGTACAAATGTGCTTGATACAATGGATGGATTTATAGATAATAAAGAATTGTATGAGCCCCCAATAAAATGAATAAATAAGTGAGTAAGTCATAAAAAGAATAATAGAAGACTTCCTCCATTTTCTCTGGCCCTCACATTACAAAATAGGATGTCTTTTTCTAGGTATTGATCCCTCCTGACCAAAGCATGCCCAAAGCGTATTAGACCAAGCGCACCAACTCTGACTTCTAGGCACCATTCTAGAGGTACTTCTTCTCAGACAAATGCAGTCTTCTTTTAATGATGCCTGGTATTCTTTGCCAACACCTTATTCAAATTCAAAGGTATCAATTCCTGCTGAGTCTTCCTTATTCATTGTTTGACTTTCAACTGCATATTGAGTGATGAAAAATACCAGAACTTGAGTCACCTGACACAAGGGGGAGAAGTCTGTGGCTGGACTACCAGTTCTTGCAGAATCTACAATGCTGTGGTGGTTGTTAGGGACACTGAGTTCCAACTCATAGGGACTCTGTGCACCACAGAGTCCAATGCTGCCAGTCCTGCACCTCACTCACAATGATCCCGAGGCCTGAGTCACTGTGTCCATTCATCTGCTTGAGGGCCTTCCTCTCCTTTCCTCCCTCCACTTTACCAAGCATGTCTTTCTCTAAAGACTGGTCTCTCCTGACAACATGTCCAAAATACATAACTTAAAGTCTTGTCACCCTTGCCTCTAAGGAGCACTCTGGTCATACTTCTCCCATGAGAGAGGTGCTTGTTTTTATTAGCAATCCATAATACATTCAATATTCCTCTCCTGCACCACAATTCAAATGCATGGACTTTTCTTCCATCTTCCTTATTCAGTGTCCAACTTCCACATGCATATGAGGCGATTGAACATATTATGGCTTGGGTCAGGCACACCTGAGACCTCAAGGCAGCAGCCTTTCTTTTCAGTACTCAAAGAGGTCTCGAGCAGCAGACGTACCTAGTACAATGCGTTTCAAACTCTTAACTGCTTTTTCCATGAGTAGTGATTGTTGAGCCAATCAAGACGAGCTCAACAATGTTGGTATTCTTACGAGGTGCCACTGATCACCTAACCAGTTCCAGCCCACAGTGACCCTGTGTACAACCCAAGCCAACGCTGCACACTCCTGTACCAACACCACAATTGCTCCTGTGCCTGAGCACATTGTTGCAGCCCCAACCTTATGGGCCTTTGCCCCTTCCCCTCAGCCTCTCCGTAACCAAGCATGATATCTCTCTCCAGGGACTGGTCTTTCCTGTCTAGATATAAGGGAACCATGCTGGTGACGGTGAGGGCCAGTCCTTCTCTCACACGATCAGCCATAAGAGCATTCCCGCCATAGTTGAGGATCCAGAAGCCTTCTGTGACTCTAAGTGGAAGCTCAGAAAGAAAGGCCTGTAGCACACAGAGAGTAGTCACAAGGGTATGCTAGCGTGGGTCTCATCACTCCGACAGCCCATCTAGAAGCCCCTGTCAACCAGAAGATAGGTGATAAAGTGCCACCCTAAAATCTACAAGAAGTGGAGCAAAGCATTTTCCCACTCCACCTATTGCTCATGACTTCCCCTGGAAGACCACTTTGGCATCCTTTATGGTATGCTGTTCAGACATTATGACGGTCAGCATGTGAGAATCAGTGATCTATGTCAGAATTCTGAAATGGTATTGAAGAAATGAATCCTAGGTATGATGGTTTCAGGAAGGGTCTTTTCCAAGGTACAAATTTCTAGCAGCCAAGTGTGTGGTGGCTCATCCAGAGACAGTCTGAGTCCTGAAGGTACAGACAGGAGACCGGGAATGCCCTGACAAGTCCCAGAGTCCAAGTCTACCTTTTCCTCATCTCACACTATGCTCAGTATCTTGTACTGGCTCTCTAGCATTGACTGGAAAGGGACTGTCATAGAATCAGAAGGGGGGCATGGAGGGGTCACCAAGGAGCTATGCAATACTCAAGTCTGTTTCTTAGGAACCTACAGGCATGTCTCCACAGAGAACAAGCCTCCTAGCCATGGCTGTATCATGAGACAGGCTTGGGGCTGTTTCTGAACCTAGAAAAGGCTTGAAAGTGACTGCCCCTCTATTTTACCAAGCATGAGATCCTTCCCCAGGGACTGGTCTCTCCCAATAATATGTCCAGAGTGCAAAAGCACATAAGGCAACGTCTTCTTATCTTCACTTCTAAGAAGCATTCTAGTTGTACTTCACCCAAGACATATTTGTTTGCTTTTATGACAGACCACTTGCTTTCAACATTCTTTATCAGCACCATGACACAGATACATAAATACATCTCTTAAACCAAACCAAACTCACTGCCATGGGGTGGATATCGACATTGGAAAGCCCCATCTTTCTCCCAAGAAGTAACTGACAGTTTTGAACTGTTGACCTTGGAAATCACAGCCCAACTTTTTAACCATTATGCTACCAGAATTCCTATCTTGTCTTCTCAGGCCTTCTTTATTCCATGTCCAAATTTCTCATGTGAATGAGGTAGTTGGAAATGCCATGGCTCGGGTCAAGGGCACCTTAGTCCTCAAATTGATATCCTTGTTCCTCACCCCTTCAAAGAGGTCTTGTGCAACAGATCAACCCAATGCCAATGAATCTTCTGATCTCTTGACTGTTTCTATGAGCACTGATTGTGGATCAAAGCAAGATAAAATCCTTGACAACTTCAATTTTGACTCAGTTTACCATGATATTACTTATTGGTCCAGTTGTGAGAATTTTTTATTTTTGTTAACTTTTATTGATACTTATACCTATGGTTATAATCCAATTTGGGAGCTCCCCCCCCACCCCAATATATTAATGAGAAAGTATTAGCATAGTGTTGAATCAGTCTCTTTTGAGATCTAAAAGGAAAATATTAAGCAAAATAGTGGACGGATTCACTGCCAAAGAATCACTGCTGATTCATAGTGACTCCTTTCTCCCCTGTGGATGTCTGACGCTATAACTGCTTACGGGAGTAGAAATCCCAGTCTTTCTCTGGAGGAGGTGCTGGTGGCTTTGAACCGCTGGCCAGGTGGATCGCAGCTCACTGTGTAATCACTAAACCACTAGATGAGAGAAAAGAGATCTCAAGGAGGCATGAAGATCATTAAGAAGCCGAAGAATAAGTACCTTCCTACACACAGAGAAAGACTTCTCCTACAGAAAGAGTGAGAGAGAGAAAGGGGGGGGGGGAGAAGAGAGAGAGAGAGAGAGAGAGATGCTCCCCTTTAGGGTGGTGATTCTGTTATAGCAGAAATAGAGAAGTAAGATGGTGGTGGACTGTGCCTGAATGTCTCTGAGGGATTCCTCTGGGGACCCAAAACAACTCAAGAATGGGGAGCATCATGCCAGGTTCCTAAAGCTATATCAACTCAATGGGGCTTTAAGAGTCTTTACTCTCATCTCCACTTGGCAGGAGGTGGTATCCCAGAGGGATGATTCCGTGGGTTCTACAGAAAATCCCAGCTAATGGAAGGAGGAGGCGGGGAGTACCAATGCATTGGGAGTGGTGATGGAAGCCTTGCTCTGGCCAGTGTCCTCAGAACATGTCCCAGTGCAGTCATGAGCCTCCACCCTAGATGCTGGCATGCTCAGAGATGCCACAGTCACTTCTTGCTATCATCATTTCTCCCTTCAGAACCCCTTGGCCCACTCACAGTGAAGTGTGGAGACATTGCTGTCATACTACCACCCCTGTCCCGTGATCTTGTCCAACAGCATGTCCTTCTCCTCACTCAGAGACAAGTGCAGGATTCATACCCAACCTGCACAGCATACCCCCCAGGAGGAGGCTATAGTCATCCCTCTTGTGATTTCTGATTGGATTTTGAGTGCCTTTGCAACCCAAGGAACCTTTCCCCCCATGAAAGAAATTGAGTTGTGGGAGTCTTCTAAAGCCTTGAGATTTTATACCTACACCGCAGGCACTTGTTTCTGATAATGAATCTTATGTTTCAACAAACTGACTTGAGACCAAGAATAAGAAGTAGATAATAACTGTGAAACATCAGCCTCCTTTAAAGAAGGGTTGACAAAATCACCACTGCAAAATGATCAGCTCCTTCAATGAGACGGAAGAGGAGGACTATTCCCATTCTCTGGAAGTGAACACTAAGGCTGAGGGAGATTAGGGATTGACTTGAGGACTATTCCCATTCTCTGGAAGTGAACACTAAGGCTGAGGGAGATTAGGGATTGACTGAAGGTCACCTACTGATGAGGGAGATATTGCCAGGAGTCTTCACACTTAGCTGGGTGGCCTGCCTCTCTCTCTTCAGGGAGATAATTTCATGTTTGATTGCTCCACAAGTTGTCCCAGTGCTCCATTTGTGTATTTGTTCACCCCAGAATGGTTTCTTGATTCACTTCTAGGAGCCAAACTCACTTCCGCTCTCCTATGGGAAAACAAATCCCTGAACCTCTGGAGGACAATTGGAAGGACTTGGTCTAAGATGTGTTGGGTAAGATGAGGGAGAAAGGCTAAGGGGAAAGATGGGGCATACAGTCTCAGTCTTACTGGAACTACTTTGCTGGATCCTCCAGAACTTTTCCTTCACTGTGGGAACAAGAAGGAATCTTAGTGTCTGTTGGGAAGTAGTATGTTCAAGGAATTCCTAGTTTGCAGAATCCTTCACCCTCTTCTGTCCTCTCTATCTTTTGGTAATTCTAAATTGCTCTGTGTCCCCATAGCCCTATATTAGCCAGGATAGGCAACATGAGGCTGCAATAACAACTTACCATCAGTATCTGGACTTTGATGGCTTAATCCTAAGTCACATGCATAGGGCATCAGTGACTCATGGTCTTGGATCTCAGCAGGTAGGCATCATGATTGGAGGAGCAATGGAAAGACAGCAGAGCTTCCAGAAGAACCTTTAAAGGCTTCAGGTTGGAAGCAACATCCATTACTCGCAGCCCATTGGCTAAAAGCGGCTGCGTGGTTCTGCCAACGCACACAGGGGCAATGCCAGGGCAGTCCTGGCTTCTGCTATTCATCAGTCAACATCTGTGCCATCACGCATTCCTTCAATCTTCACATTCTCTTGGGCTCATCTCCTCATCCTTTACTTCTGGCCCTTTTCTGCCTGGCTAAATACAGCCTAGTCATCTTTTATATCAAGTAAGGCCCCAGCAGCCCCTGCCCAAAGAAGCCTCCCAGGAATCTCCAGGTTTGTTTGGAATGTCTCTGCAAGTGTATGCTCTCTCTATCCACTCTGGCACTCTGCTTTTAATGCGCTGCTGGCTTATCTATCTTCCCTCTTTGGTTGTCATTGCTCGTCTTGAACTGGCATTGGGCATATACTCAGTTTTCATTAAGTGTTTGCTGAATGAGCAAATGTGTATTGGACACACACGTGTCTGTTGAATGGATGCCACTGAGTCCCTAAAATATCTTCAGCAGGAACAAAACAGTGAAACCCCAAATCTAAAGCTTGAGAGGAGAGAAAACCACCATTCTATTAGCAGTTTTATATCCCAATCCCATTTCCAGGTTTCTGGACAGCATTGATCCCAGGCACCAGAAAAATGCAGGCTCCCTTGCGTAGTCCTTAAACCTTCAAAGGCAATCATAACTTCTTTTTCTAAAACATTCTCCTTCCAGCACACCACACACGCACACACACACACACACACACACACACGCATGCATGCATGCATGCATACACACAAGTACAAGCTCATGCGCTCACATGCAGCATCCTAAGCTAACAGGTGATGTTCTCATCTCCAAAAAAGCCCAGGAGCTCACCACCCCGATGGCTTTGCCTTCTTTGCTGCCAAGAATGCTATTTACCAGCCCTCACTGGCTGTCATTACTTTGAACCCGATTCATTATTCAGTGCCCTCCCATCCCTTTAATGGGAAGATGGAAGTCACTTACCGGGAAGCAAAGGGGATTCGATTCAGGCTAGCTGTATTGCAAGTCTTAGCTCCAGGTTGAGTTCACGATGGTTTTCTCTGGCAAGTCCCTCCACTCATCGTTCTCATCCGGATGATGGGGCTGTAGCTCCTGCCTTGAAGGTGATTTGCTGAAGGCAAACACGTTGGACACTCTGTAGCACAGGACCATCTGGTTGCCCCACTGGCAGATGTTTCGGCAGTGATGGGAGGAGGTAATCAGTTCGGCTGTTATGACAGATTCTGAAGGCCCAGCAATGGGGTAGGGATGCACTCTGGATAGAGGGCCACTTGTACTTCTTGGGCAACTTCCCTTGGAGCCAACACTTCAGCCGGCTGGACTAAGGAGTCGCTGAGGCAGAGAGACACCTGGCTTTCTTCTGTCCCGATCTCAGATGGCCACAGTGAGTGGCGGCACTCCACCTCCTTGAAGCTGCAAAGGTTTATGTTCGGGGAATGTGAGGCAGAGAGTAGCTGGTGACAAAACCTGACGACTGTCCACGGACATACCATATGAGAAGGATGCAAAGTCTTCATAAGCACCATTGAAAAGTCACAAAAAAACCAAACAGGAAAGATTAGAAAAGTCAATTTGTGATGTGGAGCTGTCAACCGGTCAGCCGTTGAAAGCCACCAGCAGCTTCTCAGAGGAAAGATGGGGATTTCCTCTCCATAAAGGAGTCATGGTCTTGATGGTAGTGAAGTGTGTGTGTGTGTGTGTGTGTGTGTTAATGTTAACCTACTCCCTGGGCTCTTATGTCTTCCTCTTTCACAAGGGACCAGTGTGAGGATGGAGAGCAGATAATGGAAAGAGGAAGCATTCTAATTGGAGGCGATGCGGTTGAACATGTGATCTCAGAAGAACGTTGTAAGTGCTCCAATGATCCGCTGCTTCTTCCACAAGTGGAGAAAGGAACACTTGTCTTCCAGGCTGTGATACTTGGGATGGGGTTGAGGGTGCTTCTATAGGCTTCTATAAGTGCCAGCACAGCACAGCACTCCTCCTGCCATTCTGAGGGGTGCCTGCACAGTGATGGCATCCCCTTGGGAACCAAGTAACTGTAAAATGGATTGTCCAAACCTGGACCCTTTGGGCTGTGAAGGGTGGGAGGGGACTGTGGATAGGTATACTGGGACGAAAGGTCGTCCTCACTCAAGGATTCAAACCAAGCCCTGCAGGTCAAGGTGATGTGTCATTGGAGCTGCAGTGTTCAGCACAGGACTCAGGACCCCTTCATAATGCATGCGTGATGGTGTGTCACTAATGGAGAAGGTGGGGAGGGTGACAGATTTAAGACCTGGCTTGGGTCCAGGTAAGCAGTGGACATGAAAAGTTCGAGCTTGGCCATGCAGGGTATGAGGTGTCTACCAACCAAGCAGATGTGGATGCAGAGGTGACATGTGGATAGGATGAAAGTTGGGGAGCAGCAGTCCGGCTCTGTGCCGGGACCAACCGATATGTCTGCAAAATTGTTTGCCACAGTTTTAGCCACTTCTGACTTCTTTCAGCACTCAGCCAAGTCATCTTGCTCCCAGGACTCTCTGAGACTCTTGCTGCCAACACATCTCCCATTCCTTTACATCCCAGGTGAGGCAGCACCTCCTCCTGGTGGTCCTCTCTCATGACAGCCCAGGCTCATGTGGTGGACCCTGGCCCTCACAATGTGTTGACCGCAGAGTACCCTGTACTTGTCTCTCATGGCACTCGAACTTAATTGCATTTGAACTTAATCCACTGGTTGTGTGTGTGTGTTTATTCTGTTCAGTCTTTAATACCTTGAGAGCATGACTCTCATGGTATTTTTTCCTTCCTTGTTACACAGAACACAGTGCCTGCCCTCCTTAGAGGAGATCAGACTGGAGGAGCACAACCTTTGGAGGGAAGCAGGAGCCGAATGCCGCCACGTGGAATCGCTCTAAGTCAAGCTGCATGCGTCCAGAGCTGCCCCCATCATGAGAAGCAGGCCCCTGCCGACCAAATTTCCAATACATATGGATTACAACTTCTCCAGTCAAAGTAATTAAGAGACCATGATAAATTAGAGGTTGATAAAAGGCTCCAGTCCAAGATTTATGGCTCTTCCAGAATTCTTTCAAGTTCTCTCAAACATACAGGGACTGGCCCGTCTCCTGGAGCTGCAACATCTGACTCTAGTTAGCTGGCCCTGCCTGGCAGGGAGGCCTCCTCTGTCCGCTGGAGGAGTGAGCCCCATCGGGCTGTGCATGTTCCTGGCCTGGGGACGTGAGGGCTAATCTCAGGAAGGGGTTGGTCTCTAAGGCCTGTCCTGCCTCTTCCCTTTGCTTCCAGGCTTGGGTTCTGGAGCTTCTGGTCCCAACCCTGCCACCCTTTTGGCCTCAATGATTATGTCCCCAGGAACTTCGAGAGCTCTTCAGAAGCTTTCTCCTAAAAAGAAAGCTAAGCAACTTATGTGTGCATGTGGTATGTGCATGTGTATACAGATGTGCTTGTGTTGAGCTTGATAATGGGATCAGTAAAGCTGCATGAAGATTTTCAGTTATGTACATTAAGAATTTTGGCCTGGATTGAGTCCTGTGCTTTCCAATAGAAATGATAATAGAGGTAATAAGGAATCTTTTATAGCCCAACAAAGCTTTTATGAGTCCTTCATCAGACCCTGTCCTGGTATCTGGGGATGAAGATCACCACATTCCCTGTGTCTATGGAGTTGCTAGTCCTCATTGCTTCCTATGGGTTGCACAGGAAGAGTTGGGTGTATTTAGTCCCCATTGTAAAGGGGAGACTTCCTTTAGATTGGAGTTGGCATGAGGAGGGATAGTGCTACAGGGTTTGACTTATATAGATATTTCTTCCGAACTGGCATCTGTCTGAGGATTGTATTGAAGAAGTTGCTGAGCAACCTGCTTTACAGGTATTCATGGCCCAAGATCTCAGTGTGGCCATCTCTAACTTTGGCATCCACAGTGGACAAGGCTATGTGGAGAAAATCAGAAGAAGACTTCAGGCACTGAGTCTAGACCACCTTCTTCTCCAGGACACCCCTTTCATCACTGGAAGGTGTGTTAGTCTGAGTAGACTAGAGAGAAAATTTCATAGGCACTCATATGTCTATAAGAAAGAGCTTTTTTTAAAAAAAAAGAAAGAGCTTTAGATACAAGAGCAGTTGAATATTGAGAAAACATCCCAGCCCAGTCCAAATCAAGTCCCTTAGTCCGATATTTCTGATACCAATGTACAAAGTCTTCTTCAGACTCATGAAGCACATGTAATGATGGCAATTGCAGGAAGATCACAGGCCAGTGGATGGGAAGGTTTGTGGACCCTCGAGTATTGTAAGCATCTCAGCACTGGCAGGTGTATCTCTGTGACTCCTCCAGTTCAGGGCACTAGGGTAGCTCCACTTGTCTTGTCAGCTGCAATGTCTCCCAGGGAGTGAGCATGTTTCCTACCTCCAGCAAGCTATTTATCCCCTTAGTGCCTCAAAATGAGGTCATCAAGCTGAGACTTGATTGACAGGCCAAACTCCACCTCTTCACTCTTAAGATTCTCAAACTGACAACAGATAATGTTACTACCACAGAAGGTGAGTGTGATGGACCATTCTGTGAGTGAGTGTTGAGAGGGGGGCTGAGGAGATGGTGGATGGGTGCTCCTTGCACACACCTTCATCCCATGCTCCCCACAGTCTTCACAGATGTGCTTGCTAATGTGCAAGGAGGTCAGCAAGGTCCCCAACACAATTCTAGGATCATAGGGAAATCCAGACCAGAGCAGAAGTGTTTTGGTCTGGGGCCAACGTCTGATCCTGTCCCATGAAAACTCGAAGGGACATAGTTCTTTTCTGGTCTGACACACATGGACCACCAAGAGTCAGCTACAACTCAATGGAGACTGGTCCTTACAATGAAAGAAGTTCATTGAGCAAATGTTCCTGAGTGTGTCAGCAGTGTGGGACAGAGAAATCAAGGTGTGAAGGTTCTCCCAAATTCATGACAAAGGGCTAGTTGCAGGTGCAGGAAATGACCTTCCCTGAAGATGACTTGTGGTCCATGATCTTTGTCATTTCTTTTCTCATTCAAGCCCCAGGATTCTGGTATCTGGAATCCCATTTGACAGATGAGAAGAGAACTAGGCACCGAGGCAAATGTCTCCCACTCGATTTCCAATCTGATGAAGGAGGAACCTGTATGCAGCAATGGGAGACTATGATATTCCGAAGACCTCAAACTACCCACAGCTGTACCACGGCACATGTGTCCTAAATCAAGATGTTACCAGACCCTCTTCCTCACCAGCCCCACTGTCTTTGATGCAGCTCAGTCTTTTGTGAGTATCTCAGGAGAGTGTGTCCTTTTTTCATGTCTACTTCTCGGGAAACTTCTGTGGTGTCCTGTGCTGGTGGAAAGCAAACCCACTGGAAGAAATGGTGGGTCCCGGGGAGGCTTTGAGCTTGCTTCCACACACCAGCCACATTTCAAGAGAGGGTGTGGCAAGCACTCCACTTCCAGATACTTGACAAGTATTACTAAATTGTCTATAAGGTCTCCTCACCTCTGCTACCAACTTGTTTAGTTTGTGACCCTGACACCCCAAGGGCTCCTTCAGAAGGTAAGAAGTCAACATCCTGCCTTTAGAATCCAAAGCTCCTTTTGCCAGCAGTTAAAGTAATCATATTCTCCTGGTCATTGTGCAAGTCTCTGTGCAATGCAAAGACCCCCAAGAAGAAGGAGACTTCCTTTCAGAAGGTCATCTGAGAAGCATATCCTCACTGGAAACCCCTAGGGCCAGCCCACTCATGACCCATTTACATCAGAAAGCCCATTCTCAGTAATGTCACAGAGATCTCAGATAGGCATCCTTTATACCTTTCTACTGAAAGAGAGTGCAGGCCCCACTGCTACCAGGATTTCTTGGTTCAAAAGTCTCCAGAGGCACCTCTGAAGAAAGACCAAACCTCCGTCCCTGAAAGGTCAAGGCCATGAAGACCTGTGGTCAGCCTTCTCAGCAGAAACTGGGTTGGAGGATATCACAGGGTTGCTCGCCACCCAGCAAAATCTCTTTGACTATGACAGAAAGCTATTAGCTTTTAATCTTCCTAGAGCACTGAGATCTACCACTGAGGGACACATCCCACCAGTATGTACATCTATCCTCCTGCATTTTGAATCTTCAGGCAAGGATGGCAAGATTTCATCCATCTTACTGCCTTTGGACATGCTACCTAGAAACACTGTCCCTCCACTTTACCAAGCACGACTGGTCTGTCCTGACAACAGAGCAAGCAAATCTGTCTCCAAGGTGCAGTCAGAATGCTCTTTAGAAGTGGAAATGACAAGACTTCTCACGTACTTTGGATATGTCATCAGGAGAGACCAGTCCCTCCCTGGAGGAGGACATCATGCTGGGAAAACTGGAGGGTTGGTGAAAAAGAGGAAGGCCCTCAACAAGATGGGTTGACGCAGTGGCTTCAACAATGGGTTCAAAGGTCAGACCAATTGTGAGGGTGGTGCAGCCCCCCCCACCCCCCGACAATGTCTGGTCTTGCTGTAGATGAGGGTCACTGTGAGTTGAAACCAAGTCAATGGCTCCTAACCACAGTAACAACTCTCCAAGAGGGTTGACCCCAAAGCAGAGATGACCTTCCCAGCTGTCTAACCAACTCTGCTCAGGAACCATCTTCGCTAGCCTGACATTATCCTGCGTCACATAATACTGAATGCAGATATGGTGCTGGAGAAGAACTATGAATGCACAGTGGGTTTCTGGAAGAAATTATAAATCTGTCTTGTTAGATGGGTTCTCCAGAGAAGGAAGACCAGTGGTGCTTGTTATACAGAGGAAGAGGTTTATATCAAGAAACGGCTCACACAGTTTAGAAGTGGGTAAGCTCAGTCCAGTTCAAGTGTGTGGGTCAGATGTCAGCTGGAGGCTTCTCCTGGCTTCTGTGGCTGCAGGGACTGAAGGACAGGAAGCAGAAAGATAAAGCAGGGAGACCTCAGACTAGTAGATGCAGCTCTGCATTAATCTGAGATTGGCCTAATGAATACAAGATCAACTGTCTGCTGATGACTCCTGGGATTTGCAGGAGACCAGTGAACCAGAGGAAGGATCCACATCCAGACTTAGATGTGAGATCGCAACTTCACCCTGTCAATTTATATCAAGAGCAGGCTGTACCCTGAATGAACTTCATCAAACGTATCAAGGCTGTGGACAGATCAAGGAAGTCTGCTCTCCCCATAACTGCTTTAGTGTTTCACAGAAAATCTCAACATGGAGCTGGCCACACTGTGTGAGATCATTGAATGGGGGGAATCTTGGTCCAGCCAAGTTGACAGGAAACCTCAGATGAGTCGTCAAAGACAAGATGTTAGTCCAGGTAGACTAGAGAAACAAAGCCAGGGAGACTCGTATGTGTATGAGAAAGAGCTTTATGCAAGCAGTACATTAAGGAATCATCCCAATCCAGATCAAGACTATTAGTCTGGCATTAGCCCATATGCCCAAAGCCAGTCTATAAAGTCCTCTTCAGACTCATGAAACACATACAATGATGCTAAATGCAGGAAGATCACAGGCCAGTGGGTGGGAAGTCTTGTGGCTCCAGTGGAAGTTGGAAGCCACTCAGCACTGGCGGGAGTCTCCACGTGACTCCTCCAGTTCAGGGCAATAGGACAGCTCCATGTGTCTTGTCAGCTAAAATGTCTCCCCGGGAGTGAGCATCCGTCCCACCTCCAGGTTGCTTATCTCCTTAGCACCTGTAAATGAAGTCATCAAACTGCGATCTGATTGACAGGCTAAGTTCCACCCCTTTCATCTTAAGTCTCACATTGAAAACAGATTATGTAACTACCACAGACATACACCAGAAAATTCCTTAGGGGTGAGGAAAGTGGGACTTCAGTTCACTCTGAAGTTGAACTGGCAAGTTCACACCAACTGTCAGGAAAGAGACATTCTGATTGGTAAAGAGGAGCATGTTATCCACACACTCCCTACCTCCCCACATAGCACAGACACACACACAAAGAAGGACAACTCTTTCGTGAGATACATTGACAGGTAGTTGCAACATAAGACAACACACCCGGGATCACGGCACAAAGCTGGCCCAGGTCCAGGCAATGCTTTGTCCTGTCCAACATGGGGTGGTCATGAGTTGGAACAAACTTGACGGCGACTAACATAACAGCAGCAGCAGCCCCACTGGGGTTTCCATCAGGCCCAGCCAGCGTGGCCAATGAGACACCGACTGTTGATTCACATTAAGCAGATTTGGGATGACAGCAGCATGTTGTTTCTGAAGAGTGAGCCCTCAGGACCAAGTCTCACGCTTGGGCTCACTAGCTCCTTCCCTTCTCCCCGCAGCTTCCTCTTCCCGTCATGCTTCTTTATCTGGGGACGTTCTTTGGTCTCAAGACAAGCAGGAACGTTGTAAGAGTACCCCTTTTTCTCTCTCTACAGTAAGCAAATGCTTTGTCGGCTGAGGGAGCTTGCTGCTGAAGAAGAGAACAAATCATGGAACTGGGAAGAGAGGGATAATGACCATCTCCTGCATCAAAGCCCCTCTGTCTTCATTCTCTGTCCGACTTTCCACACCACGTGCAGTGGATCGGACGTGCTATTTAGCTGCTTCTGTGAGTTGTTATCAACTGTGTGTTTATCACAACCTCATGGGGTTTAACTGCTAATGTTGTACTCATGTGTGCTTAGAAAAACCAAGACCGAAAATGGCTACACACTTCTTTGTTTCTATCTCGGAAATTACTCTTTGGTAGAATTTGCTATGATGGCTTTGGAAGTGCAGGCTCTGGTACTGAGTCATTTCTGTTATCAGAAATCCTGCCTCCCACTGGAGTCAGGACTGGAGTCTGCCCTGCTGCTCAATGGGCCACCTTGTAAGTTAAGTCCTTAATAAATCCCTATGTCTCCCCCTCCTCTGGAGTTGCCAGCCTCATTCACCAGCCTTTCTCAAAACCAGACACACTGCCACAAGTGGATTGTTACCCCGGGTGACCCGGGAAAAGGAGAGGTGCAAATCTGTAAGAGAAGAGAAAGCCTCATCTTCCTCCCTCCATCTCTCACCCTCCTCGATATTTGGAGTCGAAGGGAGGGTTACCGACCGGTCTGTGCCAAGACACAGACTAACTAGACTAACCAAGACCCTTTCAAACTCAGAACGATCCACTGCCATCCAGCCTTTGCTGACACATGCAGACTCTGTGGGAAAGAGCAGGACTCTCCCTGTGGGTTTGTACTCTAGTACAAAAAGTCTCACCTCTCTCTTGCACCAAGGGCATCAAGTAGCTGGTGGCTTTGAACTGCTGACCTTGCAGTTGCCATACATCACCAGCATTTCTACCAAGGTCATCTGCCCAGGATATTCTGGCGTCTGAGTCAACCTGAGCAGTCAGGCTCTGGAACTCATACTCTTACCTCTAAAAGTCAAAGTCTTCACATACTCTGGAATCCCAGTGGCCTTGGCCATTGTTGTCCTGTGACTCTTTGGCCAGCCTGTGCTCTCCTGGTCTTCAGCTCCTCCTCTTCATTCCCTTAGGACTGAGTTCAACAAATTCTTCTTCCTTCCAAGTCAGCCCCTTCACAGCCATGCCAGCATCTGGCTGCCTTGGTCAATGAATCACAGCCAGTGGAACTGGAAGGACTTCTGCATGATAATAAATGCATTACCCAGAAGAGACTATATTTCTCCCACCACTGCTCATGGCAGGATTAGAAAAATGAACTGATTTGGGGAGCTGAGTTGTGTCACCTCCAAAAGATACCTTGATGGAGAAAATCAGGTGCATGGGTACCATCAGTCCAAAAGACCCTGTAGGTCTCCATTTCCTCAACCTCGAGACCAGAAAAACTAAATGTTGCCCAGCTTCAACTGCTGACTCTATGAGAACAATCTCTACTGTAGAAGAGTCCAGAACCTTGGATCTTCTCTGTGGAAAGAGCAGGAGCTATTAGGTCAAGTTGCTATGGACTGTTCATCACAGGACGTGAGGACAATTGCTGTAGTGCATGTGGAGAAATTTAAGTAGCCCTTCAAGAAATAAAACAGTGCAGCTAACATACATTGGTGAGCTTAAGGCATAGCTGGACTCTGAATCTCATCTTTGGGGCCCCAGAGCTAAAGGTAAAAGTGGAATCTATGTCACTAGTTCACATGCACTTCAGGAATCCCAGGTGACAACTATCTCCATGTGCCCTCCATTCTGGAATCAAGCCTACCCTCTTAGCCACTCTGCCCAATGGAGGCAACACCTTCTCCTTCGGGCTGATCCAGTCAGCACAGAGGTCAGAGTCAGAGAGGACCACTCAGGCTTGTGCAGGGCCCTTTGAAGAAACAGCCAGGGCCTCCAGAAATCAGAATCGGTGCTGCTGCTGCTGCTGCTGTCACTTGCTATGCCCACGTAGGGACACAGAAAGGTGGACAAGATTTAAATTTGCATTTAAATGGAAATGGATAAAGGTAAAGGCTCAAGGTTTAGAGAAATGAGAGTATCCATTTTTCTAAGAGGGAAGTTGAGCGTTATTGTATACCATTACAGAGCCAAAATACGTTTAGCAATATTAGACGCCACCATGCACGTGGAGGGGAGACTGGCATTTGGGAACAATTGAATGAACGACACACTGAGCAAAATGGCACCTTATGTTGCCACCGCCATTACTGAATTCCAATTCGGCTCACTAAACCATAGGCGTTCCAGCAGATAATATGTCACTGGGGCTAATGCCAGAACTGGCCGATTACCAAACAAACTGCCACCACAGACCATTCTCCATGGGATATAGGCATATTGTCTGGGTTAATGGCCACGAAACCCTGGTAACCTTATGCTCACAAAGGGTTGTCCACTTCTGCATCCTCTTCATACTTTCCAGCATGCCCATTGCTGTGGTTACAGATTCAGTGCACCTCGCTGAGGGTCTCCCATGCCCTTGCTGGTTCCCAGATTTCACTAGTGGCCACACCCAACTCCCGCGATCCATCTCAGGTTTCAAGCAAGTGAGTTGGACAATGTTCTGTCGTGGCCCATCAGGTTTCCTTTGGCTGACTTCTGAGTGAAAGCACCAGGTTTTTCTTCCTACTCGGTCTCATTCTGGAAATATCACTGATATTGGTCCACTGTGTGTGCACATAAGGGGTTCAGAATACGGTGACAGGACTTTCAGCTTCATGAAAGTGCAGAGACCACCTGTAGGACAGCACACTGACACAATGATGGTGCAAAAGAGACACGCAGACTTTCAAATGCTTGGTCGCTGCCTTAGCAGAAGAAAAGAGGCACATGGATACACACCCAGAAAAGCATCAAGGGGGAGAAGCAAGAAAGAGTCATCTGTCTCTCTGGCTGGATATGTTTCATGAAACCTCCAGATGTGGTTGCTGAAGAATGGGGAACAGGGGGTCTTCTGTATGCCACCTAGAATAAACCATATTTCACCAGCCGCCCATTGTAGGATGAGGGGAATGGACTCGTTGTTATGGATTGAATTGTGTCACCCATAAAAGATGTTTTTTTAAAAAAAAAAAAAAAGATGTTTTCATGGAGAAGACCAAAGACACATGGATACAATTAGTCCCCAAAATTCATGGACCACATAAGCCTGAATCTCTGTGATCCCAAGGTCAGAAGAAGCTAGATGATGCCTGAAAATAATCACAACAGAAGGTTCTGCATAGGAAGGGAGACACACGTGGGCTCCAACCAAAAATTATTTTCTTAAGATAGAGATTACTGGTCTGATACAGATGGATTGAGCACCTGAGGCCATAGCTTTTAGACATCCTTCAAGCGTGAGACTGAACTTACCCCCTAGTCAACTAATAAACAGACCTAGATAATCAACAGGAACTCCAGGGGCATATCACTCTTTAGGAGATTCAACTATTCAAAATCAAAATGGCAACATGGGACCAAAGAGAAAGGTCAGGGGGAAGAGAAAGGTAGAAAAGAAGGGCTCGTGGAAACAGGGAACCCAGAAATGAAGTTGCAAGAGTGATGTTACATTGTGAGGCCTGTAACCAAGGTCAGGAAACAAAACCTGTATGAGTTGTCTTGGGTTTACCATTCCCTTGGTAAACTGTCACCCAATGTTCAATAAAAAGTTTCGGTTTTTTTAAAATGGGTTGATTTTTTTGATGGGTTGACTTCCTTGTACTTATGAAATATGGCCTTTCTTGGGGAAACATGATCATTCTTAGAACACTGTATGAGTTCAGTTAAAGAGGTCGCACCAGTATAGTGCAGGTCCTAACCCAATATGACTTGATTTATTAAAGGGTCTGACAGGCACAAGGACAGAACCACACACAAGGAGAAAGCACCACTGGGAGACATCATCCAGCAGTGCAGGAACACCCAGCATCAATGGTTGTTACATCATTCCATGTCAACTTAAAGATATATAAGTGTAGGGGTGGTATTCAACATGTCAATCACAGCCTGATGATGCCTACTGTGGACATGGCCTTCTCATAAGGAGCATTCTGAGAACCTCCCCTTCTTTCTTTGTCTTCACCTTTCTCCTGGCAGACCTGGTTACTGCCAGACCTCTGGAGAGGTGTCCCCATTGGATCTACACGACTTTGCACCCACTGTTCTGTGATTTTCCTGCATCCATCATTAAAGAGGGATTTATGGACTAGTGTTGGACTTACAGACTTGAGTTGGAATGACAGGGATGCTTTCTCAATATTTAACTACTTCTTGATATAATGGTATTTCTTTATTTTTTAATTAAAAAATTTTATTGGGGGCTTGTATAACTCATCACAATCCATCCATCCATCTACTGTGTTAAGCACACTTGTTGGCATCATCATTTTGAAAACATTTCCTTTCTACTTGAGCCCTTGGTATAAGCTTTTCTTTTTCCCCCTCCCTCCCCCCCTCCTCCCTGAACTCTTAATAGTTTATAAACTATTTTTTCATGTCTTTCACTGACCAATGTCTCCCCTCGCCCACTTTTCTGTTGTACATTCCCATGGGAGGGGGTTATATGTAGATCATTGTAATCAGTTCCTCCTTTTTCCCCCACCTACCCTTCCCCACCTGGTATGACTACTCTCAATATTGGTCCTGAGGGCTCTATCTGTCCATTCCCTGGGTTTCCAGCTCTTATCTGTACCTGTGTACATGCTCTGGTTTAGCCGGATTGAAAGGTAGAATTGGGGTCATCATAGTGCAAGCGAGGAAATGTTGAAGAACTAGAGGAAAAGTGCGTGTTCCATCGGTGCTCCACTGGACTTTGATTGGCTCATCTCATACCTGCTAACCCTTCTGTAAGGGGGTATCAAATTACCACTCCACATTCCCCCTTATTCAAAATGATATGATTTTTTATTCTGGGTCTTTTTTTTTTAATTTTAGGCATCACTGCCCTCTGGTGGTGAGAGTAGGAGGCCCAGCCTTTGTTTCTGTGGAGCCTGCTGCTGGAATTGAACCTCCATCCCAGTGGGCCACAGTCCCGCGCACAACCACTACACCACTGGGGCTCAGCCTATTCTGGGTCTTTGATGCCTGATACCTGATCCTATCAACACCCAGTGATCACACAGGCTGATGTGCTTCTTCCATGTGGACTTTGTTGCTTCTCAGCTAGATGGCCAATTGTTTATCTTCAAGCCTTTAAGACCCTAGATGTTATTTTCTTGATAGCCACACACCATCGGCTTTCTTCACCACATCTGCTTATGCACCTGCTTTGTCTTCAGAGAGCCTGTCAGGAAGGTGAGCATCATGGAATGCCAAGTTAAAAGAATAAAGTATTCTTGCATTGAGGGAGTAGTTGAGTAGAGATCCAATGTCCATCTGCTACCTTAATACCAACCAATAAATATATATATACATATATATACATATAGATATAGTCCCCATTGTCTTATATAAATATTTGACATGTATATATGCTTATATTTAGATCTCCATAAATGTCCTTTGCCTCCTAGTTCTTTCCTCTTTTCCCACTATCATGTTCAGCCTTCATTTGGGTTTCAGTAATTCCTCTTGGTGACATTTACCTTCATTTACCTTAGGCAATGGCCTAAGCTATGATTTCTGAGGAGTAGACACCCTCATTTTCTCCATCAGAGTGGCTAGTATACTTTGCAAAGAAGTGATCATGATCCAGCAAGGGGAAGGGGTTAGTTTGCCATTAGTTTCTGAGCAGGTGGGGTAGGTGCTCCTGGGTTAATTCAAGCACACAATTAACTAATGCAGCATAAAAACATACACTGTCCAGTTCAATACTATCCTCACAATCTTTGCTATGTTTGAGCTTGATGCTGCAAGCACTGTGCCAATCTGTCTCACTGAGGGTCTTCTTTTTCAGCTAATCTTCTACTTTATCCCATCCTTCTCCAGGGACGGTTTCCTCCTGAAAAAATATCCAACTACATGAGAAGAAGTCTTGCC